>CM030370.1:136722957-136740957 GCA_003604175.2 Clonorchis sinensis
GCTGGGTTCTGGGCCTAGAGCGACTGTTTTCGGTCAGAAGCCACAGTGCGTTTGAGACATCTTCTGCCAGAACCTATTGGCATCTCTCCAGCTTGCTTCTCTCACCCCGGTATCTCTCGCCATGATAATTTGCTAAGAACCTTTGATACTGAAATACGTCAAGCTGGCAGAGAATATTGGGAATCTTGGGGTTTCTCATTATTACTATTCATCAGCAAGCTCTCAACCGACCGAAAGTCCTCACGGGTATCCCCCCAAGCCCTGAAGCCTGCGCCATTCTCGGGGCACTTTCTCGCTGTCAATTACTCAGCCGCCTACTCCGTGGGCGCTATGCCCCATAGTCACTCAGTTAATTGTCTGCATAGTAGTTTTGTCACCAATCCTGTCGAAATAGGAGACCACCTGAACGCTTGCTTTGCCAGCTGCTACTTGCCCCTTCCTCCCAAACGCAAACAAACAATCCCTACTGCATATTTCACATCTCCACAACAAAACAACCGGCAGTCTCTTAGTAACGAAACCACCTCCATAATTAATGTGTCAGCCCTTTTCAAACCTTCAAGGAGTCCTTCATTCCGGAGAGCGACGGCATACCATCCCGTGCCATAAGACATGGCGGTCAAAATGTCGAAATCATTGTCCTTCATCCTTTTAAGCAACTAATCATCTCTGGAATCGCCCCCTCCCGGTGGAGACAATCTGTTGTCCGCCCTCACTTCAAATCCAGATCTGGGCAAACCACTTTCCACTACAGGGGGATTCAGCAAACCCCTCGAGTGCCTCATTAAAGGCCCGTTAACCAGGTTCCTCCTAGCTACAAATGTCACAGATGACCAACAGTACGGATTTCTGTCTCAGAGGTCCGTCGACAGCTGCCAGCTTCACTTCTTTGAGACCGTCATGGCAGCCTATGATGCCAAGCACTCGAATGTAACAGTTTATTTGGATATCCAAAAAGCTTCTGACCAGGTCCCTCATCCATTCGTGCTGGAGAAACTCAGTTCTGTTGCCATCATTTGATCCCTATTTCAGTGGTTCACCTCTTATCTATCTGATAGGTCACAGATAACACAAATTGGTGACAAACAGTCATCCCCACCCCCGATCACCAGTGGAGGCATTCAAGGGAGCGTGCTAGGCCCCATCTTCCCAATATATACCAACGACGTCTTCGACGCTGTATCCCATGGTAAACCCTTCCAATTCGCGGACGATATAAAAACCGCTTACACATTTCTTCCCTCTGTCAAAACTCTTGCCTTTCGCCAGATCCAACAAGCTTTAGACTTTCTGACCCACTGGTCAAATGCCTATAGCCTAAGCTTCTCTTCCTCCAAGTCCCATATAACTCCCTGCCTCTGTTCCGTCCAAGATGATACGTTCACAATTAATGGGAACCCTGTCACTCATTCAGCAGAGATCAAAGACCTTGGCCCCAGACCCTCTTGCACCTTTAATTTTTCTCATCAAGTCCAGTTCCAGTTTACCCGGGCACGTTTACTCTGCTTTCTAATAGTACGCCCCGTTCCATCTTCGAGACAAAAAGGTCGCAATTTTCAAGCAATGCGTGCAACCGCTTGTGGAATTCTGTCCGCCTTTATCTTCCCTTTATACCCAAAGTTGTAGGCTCTTCTCATCTTCAAGACACAAAGGTCGCAATTTTCAAACGGTATGTTACCGACTATGGATTTCGGTCCTGTTTTCTCTTCCCTTTATACACAAAATTGTAAAATTGCTCATGTGACGGGCGAACGGTATCTTCGAATGACGCGTAATACCAGAACCTCCGGGAAGGTAAAAACAAAGTCAAAGCTGGGTTTCTATACGGTACTATTAATGTAAGACAGATTCCCAAATTATACAAACCTCGACAGTTGATATTTGTCCAAGACAAATGGTCCACTTGGACTACAAAGGTACAAACCGAAGAAGTAAACAGGCTCCCACGTGGGACAGTCACACGTGCAAAAAGTCGACCACAAATGACCGGATGACCTCAAGGCTAAATGAGCAAAGTGGTAAAGACAAACAAACGCTAGTTTATATACACGCACTCAACACAAAAGTGGGGCGGGGGTTACAAATAGGGACAGAATAAACGTGGGGAATTTCAAGTGTCAACGTAATGGACGATACAGCACTTGTAAACATCCAACATTCATTCACCAAAAAGTTATTCCCACAGTCCAGCCCTCTATCCCACCGCTCCCGCTGCATAATCACAGGCCTTAAACCACTGAGGCTGGGACGGCTAAGGCTAAAGCTGAATACACCTTACATCACCCGTTGTACCGAAATGCCTTTATAGCAGAGGATAGGTCAAGCCCTGAATTCCGAAAATCCGGAAACTTCATTTTGCCCTGCAGCACGTAGAAACCTACGCCACTTATCCTTTCTGATGTGCTGAACTCGCATCTGGGACAGTCTCTCCGACCGGCTTCAAAATATCACATGCCAACGTACGTTTCCGCAGTCTGTAGATAATTTATTTAACGTGTGAAGCCGCAGCTGCCCCCCTTAGTACCCAAATACCCCCGATCCCCTTTATGCAGCAGGTTCAAACCGCCTCTGAATTTGACGAAGGTGCAGTTGCTGGACGAAAAATACGAAAAACAATTTAAAAATTAAACCACCCCCTTACTAAGCCTTTTCACCCCTTTGTCTTACTGGAAACAGCGGTCACCCGCAGTGCCGCTTGACCAGAATGTGCTATATTATTAGCCCGGCATTTTCACTAGGCAACTTATACCAGGTTCCTCCAGCTTGGTGCTTGCCCTGGACTGCTCCATCCGCTCTGTTTAATAAGTGGTGCTTTGTCTTGCCTATCCTTAACCAAAACAAGCCGAAAAAGTCAGAACCTCACACCTGAAAAGCCTTATGCGTCACACAGACCATCATGCACAAGCACACATAATATTGCGGTACTTTTCTGCTTGACGTGATAGCTAACGCTCCGTCATGTTTCAGTCATAGCTCACATACTGAGCATCTCCGTTCTGTTTTCATTATCCAAATGGTAGCTGCCATTTCACTTGCCTTCTCCTCGACCTGCCTGTCCTAGCAGCCAATTGCCGTTTGCTAGTTCAAAATGACTGAGTTGTTTTACTGGACTGACTTTATCCCGTCCGGATAAAATATCGAGCAGCTGAAATTCTTTCTTAATACACAAGTTGCAGTTGTGATTGCTCAATGGCATGATATCTTGAAGATCTAGTGGCATGCACGATGGATGAAAACTTCGTGTGGTGGTCGATACATCCTGCCGGGAGGGTCGCCTTGTTGCGTTACACCATGATGCGTTTGTACACCTACCCCCCCCCACTCCAGCAGCACGAGTGCTTTGCCCATCGCCGGTGGTGCTGCGCATGGCCTTTAATTCAAGAAATCCATAAAAGTGCACTGGTGCTTTCTGTTTGTTGCTGCTGGGCTGGACTCGTCCCGGTTGTATCATCTAACTTGTAACGCTATCAAATACAGACGTTGGAAAAACTGCCCCTTCGCCTGTTAGAAAAAAGAAATTTGCAAAAAATTGATTTGATGGCCTGAGAACACCGCGGTGCTCACGGCTTGTATCGACGTGGAGAGCTCTAGCTACCCTCGTCATAATTATTGTTGCACCGCACCAAAGCCCATCTGGTCAACCGAGCAAAACGGACGCACCTACTCACTGCTCCCGGGAGTGGACACGCACAATGAACTATATATATGCGAGACTCCTAACCCTCCCCCACAAACATACAGGCCTAATGCCCAAAGGCTTTTTTCATCATGAACCAATTCTTAATTGAAGCTGGTAGCAGTGCTTCAGGGACTGGTGACCATTTCTCTTACATTCACCTTCTTTCCTATGTCATGTCCAACTCACATAATAAATTCCAGATAAACTAGTCTGTCATCTCCGGATTGCACTCTTGTTAGCCGTAAGTTTGAGGTCCCTGGCCACACCATCTCTCTGCGTGTTTTTTCTAGACTGCTTGTACTTTGATGTCATGTAATAGCAAACTCAGCCCCTGCTTTGCCGCTATCCTACTAAGTACGAATCCACCCCTATCCTGTCTCATTTATTCCCTTGTTATCACTCCCTAATTGTGGTAAACGTTAGGGTTCTTCCTCTCTATTAATGTACATTATTCTTTCTGATGTCTTTTCAATCTCACCGGGCTTTACTGTTCTCATTCCATTCCCCCTCTTCCCCATCTTCGACCTACGGCAATACCTGGTTTGGACGCCCTCTTCAGCTGTTATCCACTCCACCTTGCCCGTGATCTGCATCTACAAAGATTCCTAATCGTACAACATATACATGCGATTTTACATCGGCTTTGTTTTATCTCTGCGGATTTCGCTGGTCAACCTGAAAAATCCTGCTGCTTATAGAATTGCAATGGTGGTCAACTCGTACCTGGCGGAGTGCAAACACCTGGTCAGTGCAACCCCTACCAGGCCGGAATCCTACCTCTTGCTCTTGAGTCAGTGTTTCATAAGCCACCATAAGGCGACAAAGCACAAGTGACACCGACAGCCTCTTTACGACCGGACTTAAGCTGACCCCCCTGTAGTTACCACACTTACTACGAGCTTTATTTTTGAAAATAAGCGCTATCACCGACTATCCAAGGTTTTCTGGAAAAGCCTCTTTTCCCAGATGCGGACAAACAGATGAGAAAAGCGCCGACTGAAGACTTCATCTCCATCTTTGAATAATACGGGCGGGAGAACATTCGGATCTGAAGTTGTCTCTTGAGAGAACATATACAATAATAAATCCCCGAAGCTGTAGAAGGTCCCATTTTTGACGATCATGGTTTTACGTCAGCGGCAGGCTCCAGATTATTTGCCGACTGGGCTTCAAAAGTTGAAGAATGATTGCGAAATGCTTGGGGACATCGGCGCCGGATGATGCACAAAGCTACATGCGGTAAGAACGGGGTCATCAATCCTAACTGCTTGTTGTACGAATAGCACTATCAATGACGTGAGGAGACGGGTAAGGAGAAGTATCGATATATAAAGAAGGAGGGCATCAGCTGTAGCCTCTTTCCGCTTACTCGCCCTGCCATATGCGGCAAGTGAGGCGACACGCCTGCTGGCCTAAGGCGTAGGCGGATGTGACATGAGTTTATTTGTATGTGTGTACTGCATGGTTGTGCTGAGACACTGCCAGGGCAACCACACCCATACAAGAGGGCGATTAAGGTTCTCACATAAAGCGTTTGACTTCTAGTATAACTCAGGATGGCGAACATACACAATCGTTATACCAGGGAAAGTTTCGGTCTCATCCTGAGTATTTCTTTTGGTCATTCTGTTGTCAGAGCGCGGCGTGCTAGATTATTGTAACTTGTATCCGACACCAGTGGCAACATCATTTTGTAAAGTTAATGACTCAGCTCAAATTATTGTGCACAAACTCTTCAGAGTTCGCCGTTTTTTTATTCTATGCACCTCTGACAATTATCGCGATTACGTGTTATTCAGAGGGTAAAATATAGGGTAAGCTGCAAGGTCAATGTTAAATGATCGGCTTTATTGATTTTTCATTTAATGCATTTTTTGTTTGAATGGCACGAATATCCGGAGTTTTGTGATTTTTCTGTGCACTAGGGCGGGTAGTATTCGGTTCTTTGTCCTCAAGAAGTACGAATTTCCGGCACGCTTCCTACCGACTTGGCCGAAATGCTGTGCTTTGCTATCACTGTCTTCCAGCTAGGCATTGGCTCCGATAGGCGGTTTCCTTACCGCTATTATTATTATCATCGTTTATCATCGGATTGCATGGTCACAGACACAACCAAATGCAAGAGATAAACGTGGAAATATATACAGGGTGAGCTGAATTAAACGAGAGAGCTCTCATTTGAGGATGTGACACCAAATGTTTTACTCGGAAAAAATGACTGCCAAGTATGTAAAAGTGCTCAGCATAGAGGCACACGCGTAGATGCCCGCGGCCAAAATACAGTTCTGAATGACTTTCAAAGCGCAGTAGCCTCTGGCACTGTTAAAATTTGCACATCAGGCACAAAGTGCCCGTAATACTGGGTCAGGTGTAAAAGTCAGCGTCAAGGAAAAATACTCAACGCCATGTACCACACATAAAAGCGCTTTAGGTATGTGGAGAGCCCAAAATGATGAGAAGACACAAGTCGCTGTCTGTGTTTCTAGTGGGCACCAGCATAATAAAAGTCTAGGAGGCTTGAGGAAAGCAGAGCCCTCGAAGGCGTGTGCCCATGCGACGAAGGCTTTTTTCGAGCTCCATTGCAATTCGATCATGGCTAGCACATTCGGCATCAAGAGTGATCCGGCGGGATATTCGTCATTCGCATACTATTCACCGAATTCCTACTATGGTTCTTACGACAGAAGATCATCTGGCCACTATGACCACACCGGACACCTCCGACTCGCTTCCTTAGGAAGTTGCACCGCAGCTAAATACCGCAGATAAATATCCCAGGAAACATTCTGGGAGAACGAGTCCTCGATTGGAAAGAGACGAAGAGACCAACTCTCGTTGAACGCGGCCGTCAACACTGTCGAGCATACTATCGCTCTAAGCAGCCACCAACTCTTGCTCAATGTTTACGCATGCAGCTTGGAATCGGATCTGAAGGCTGAGATCCAAAAAAAACTTAAAAATGCAGACCCAGTGATCACACTAAGTAGTACTTGGCACTGGTTAGGGAGAACGTTTTCCATACGCGCCTCCAACTGCATACGGGGCCGAGATGCCAAGTCCTCCATGTTTCTTCCAGGCGTGGATGAAGATGGTCAGGGCTTCTTTAGGTAGACGTTATTAGCCACGAATATATTGCCTGTGTAGCTGTCCAACCTTTCAGGCGTGGGTTGTTGGACTTCGTCGAGCACGAGTAAATTCGGCAGCCTCGGTATTGCAAAGTTACCTGTGATCTCTGTGATTTGATGGGTTTTCAACGGGACACGCGTCACCTCACCAAGCAGTTTCAGCATCTACTCTCGGTGGCCGCAAAATTCCTCTTTCTTGATAGTAAAGAGGATACCTAACTATGTCACATTGTCGGTCGGACCCTAAGGATTGATAAGTTCCTCGGTGCAGCAAAAGGTTTCGAGTGAGGCCGCGAGCGTCAAATGGCTTCTCTTCCCACAAATTATCATTCCTCTTGACTTTCAGGTGTTGATCGTCATACCAACTTTCCCCAGATCAACCGCAGCAGCTTCAAACTTCTCTTTAAGTTGAGCCTGACTTTCTGCACACACGACCCAGTCGTCAGCGAAGGCAAAATCATCCGCTAATGTGTCATGGACCCGATAACCTAGTCGCGCCGTCGACAATCCAAGAGCCTCGTATGCTGCCTAAATGATTGAGAAAGGTGGATCTTCCTGCCTCACATCTGTTGAAGCGGACCCAAGAATTTGGAGAAACTGCGGCGTCATTTTCACATGACTGTGTGGTGTATGAAAAAATTGATGACGGTATTCCAAACGCCTCGGCAGACCTGACAATTTTGTCATGCGTAACCGAATAAGAAGCATTCGAGGTATCAACTAACGCCAAGCTGAGATAAGAAGCAGTCGCTGAAGAGTGACGAAGCAGGGCATTGACAGCGACGCAACCTCCTAGCAGTTGTTTGGTTGTAGAATTGTGAACTTAAGTGAGAGGGTTTGCAACCTACGGCTCCAGCGATCAGCAGGCGTCCCATGAAAGCATCAACCAACAGTGGATGACACGGAAGTTGGTCTCAGTTAATCGGTGAGTCGGATTTGGGATCTTCGGAAGGAGAACAATACAAGTAAAAGACAAGTGCTGCAGAAAACACCCAGATAACAGTAAACTGAACTACCAACGATGGTGATGACGTTGAAGTGTCGAAGCGTTATGGTCGCTAGCCGGCCCAGATATGAGGAGGAAGTGTTCAGTGAACGAATCGTACGGCCGTCTCAATCTAGCTCCAATCGTACGGTAGAAGAGTTTTCATCGCTTTCACCTGAACACGCTTCCTTTGAATGAGAGGAACTCCTGTTAATTGAAATTGCAGAACAACCTTCCTAAAGATCCAGGAGTGTTTCAATGTTGGAAAACTTTCCGCGGCAGCTATTCGCGAGCCCTATCATCCGTGATGAAAAATTCGCATAGTGCATAACTCGAATGAGCAAAAATATCTCATCTCAGAATGTGCCATCCCCCATTAATTTCGCATCCCATTTCCACGCGAACAATATAGGTAGTCGTTTGGGTGCGCTTACTCGCTGTTAAAACACCCGCAGATTGCAAGGTTCTAACTGCACCGTTGTTACATAGGTGGTCACTTGACAATCACTCTTTGCCCGAACAGTTCTCTCGCACAACAGAAAAGGTACCTCGTGAACTGGGTAGAAAGTCCCTAAGTGCTTCCAAAATGCCCATTGCTATTTAATGTTTTCCAAACTTGTCTCCAATAAACCTTTCTCATTCGTTGGAATGTGTTGTGAAGTAACGATTCATAAGATTCATCAGGCAGTCCTGTCGAGTAACGACCCATCAGGTGCTCGTCGAACATTCATCAATTTTCTACCTTAAGTTTAGTTGATTGGTCTGGGGGAATTTTTTCTCCAATCGGGTTATGTCAGCCTAGTCGGCGTCTTATAGTCGAAGGCGCAAACATCCCTCTCTCATATTTTTACAAACGCGATACATCCATTGGGGAAAAACCAAACTGTTATTGAGCGCCAAAATCCCTTAGGTACATGTACCTCACCAAGGGCGAGATCTAGGCAGCTGCTGTATTCTCTGGAAGTCTTCATCTTTGACACAAAACGGAGCCAGTGGGCGGGAAATGAAAAATGAAAGAAAAAGCAAAAAACGTGGCTGGCAAAAATGAGCAAAAGAACAAACTGACAGAAGAAATTCATTGTGTGAAACTCATTACCACCTATACATTATTTTGACAAGTTTACTGCTTACCTGCGAAGAAAACTGCTGCTCAATATGGAAGATTCCATAATCAACTTGTATCCCAGCTGTTGATCCAAACTTTTGGAATCCATAAGAATAATTTGGCTCCTTTGAAGTTCGCTGCGACCTCTACTTTTCTCATAAAGTGGTTTCACGCTTTCATATGAGATAAAGGAACCAACATCGAATTTGATTCACTGCTTGTTCCTATCCAACTTGAACTGACTCTTCCTCAATACTTTAAGTGTATCAAAAACGCGGTAGAGCAGGTTTCATTACGGATTGCCCGCGCGATGAGCTCTGCGGCTGCGGATCCCATCTATACCCCGTTTTTCGGTGTGATCGGGGCAGTTTCAGCGGTTGTATTCTGTGGTGAGTGGCTTTTCTGCAACTTTCAAGCTTTTTAGCGCTGGGTGCTGCTTATGGCACCGCTAAAGCAGGAGCAGGCATATGTTCGATGGGGGTGATGAGGCCGGAGTTAATAATCAAGTCAATCATCCCAGTCGTCATGGCGGGTATAGTGGGGATTTATGGGCTGGTAGTCGCTGTGCTAATTGTGCAACAGGACGCAAACATGAAAAAGATGGACAAGTAATGACGTTCTCTTGTTGTCGTTGCATCATCCAACTTTTAGGTCACTATACCAATTGGGCGCTGGACTTAGTGTAGGACTCAGTGGCCTTGGGGCAGGTTTCGCCATTGGAATTGTTGGCGATGCGGGTGTACGCGGTACTGCCCAACAGGCACGGTTATTCGTGGGTATGGTGCTAATTCTTATCTTCGCCGAAGTCCTCGGCTTGTACGGGTTGATCGTCGCATTGATGTTTTCCACGAAGTAACGCTTCCTTCTTTTGTCCATACGTTATCGCCACCTGTCGTGCCCACTGCCGTTCCTCCTGACCTTACCCAGATATTGATCTGTGTCGTCCGTGAAACGTTTCGAAGCTCTAGTTATCCACTTGCCCTTTAGCGGGCCCCCGGCTTGTTTTTTCACCCTGTCCAAACATTCCATTTTATTTGTCACCTCCGGTCTTGTTGGGTGTTGTCTACACTAGTGGACCCCCGATCTGCAATTTCGGTTTTGTGATTCAGTCCAAAGGCTAGGGCTATCATGTATCTGGCGTGATTACATGACTTCGGTATTTTCTCCGCCACTAACCTGTTATTCATTGCGTTGCATAATTGTATCTAATCGATTTCAATGGTATTCTCGTCAGCAATATAAAGGACCTACTCAGACTGGTTTGTTGATTACTTAGACCGTTTCCAATTTGACATTCGACGCCTCACATAGTGAAATGGGTCTTGTCGATTTCTTGAGCCTGTGTGCAATATTGCACGTGTGGTCTTCCAGTCGACAGGGTCCTCTCAAGAGCATACCAGTGCGGTAAGTGTACGAAGGTTCCAACGATGGCCAAGAAATTATTTTGATGGCTGCTGTAAAACAGTCAGACGGCTGTTCACAGATTAAAAGGAAATTTGAGTATTTTAGGGGCTTTTGAGGCCAGAGGCCTGGGAAATAGGGGGGCTCTACAGGTGACATAGCACCTTGGGGTAGTCATGCAATTTCCTCGCGTCAAATTCCTGCTTTTGATTTGGTTTGTTCAAAGTGCCACTGTGGGGTCGAGTTCTGATTAGATTCCCCCCGCTGATGGATATTTTCAGTTTAACACATTGGGAGAGTTTTGTCGAAAAACACGATGATCCCAGTTTAGAGAGCGACTTCGTCTTACATGATAAAAAGCCCCATAAGTTTGTGATGATAATCCGGTCCTTATATTCATATACTTCTGGCCTTGTCATGGTATGGTGAGTTCTCCAAAAGCTTTCCTACAGAAAGTTTTGTCCGTCGGGGATGTTCACTATCTCCACTCCTGTTCAATTTCATCATTGATGAAATGGTGAGGCGAGCGCTGGAATGTCTTCAAAACCCTGGTGTTCAGATTGTTGCTAGTGAAAACCTTGTCGGTCTGGGGTATGAACACGACATCGCCCTCATCTTTGAAGACGAAGGCGCAGCATAAGTTTCGAATAAATTGTCCACCATCTTTCTGAACGCGAATTCATGCTTCAACGTGCAGTCCCTGAACATTCCTCTTACAATTCAAGGAGAATCACTGGAGGTTGTGGAGAATATTACATACCCCGGTAGTTGTGTTACCTTTGACGGAAGTGAAGTCAGTGCACGAATCTCAGGCCTGAATCACGTCTGCTAATTTGCGTCACTTGTGGCGTCAAAAAGGCATCACTGTCTCAAGGTCGCGTGTATCGTGCTACACTAAGGGCTGTATTGTTGTATGGTTGCTAGACATGGCCTCTGCGGACATAATGTGAGGCGTCTTAAGGCTTTTCATCACTGATGTCTCAGACGTTGCTGGTGTTGAATGGCGTCAACGATTTTGTAACGAAATTATTAGAAAACGGATATTTTCTTGCGCACCGGATGATTCATTCGCGGAAAACATCCAGCTCCATTAACTACGGTGGTTCGGCCATGTGCTGCGGATGCCAAAACGTCTACCGAGAGGAGTGTTGTTCTCCTTGCCTCCCTCAGAATGGCGGAAACCGCGAGGTGGACAACGTGTGACTTGCCAGAAGGGCGGAAAGAGGTCACGAATGGTTTGAATGTTGCTGGTGCGGTCCACCTCCCAGCATGGGGTCCCCATGACCCTTTTTGCGTTTTTTGTTAAAGATATTGCAAGAAATGCCGGTATGTTGTTGTCAGTTGCGTTCGGGCTTTTAGTGCTTTTCCAAAGTATATGATTGGGCGTTTGGAGGTGTACGCACTTCAGAATATTTCATGTAGGTCAGCACCAGGTCCCCTTTCTCAGCCATTTTCTCTTACTTTCAGTTTAAAGCTTTAAATATAATTGGGTACACTTTTTGGTCGTACGGCAGGGAGGCATTTGTGTAACACTTCTTGCTGTCTCTGATGATGGTAATGTCATGATGAAAAGGAACAAAAAGCGTTTTGTAGCGAACTGACGTGTAAGCTAAGCAGTGCCTCGGGATTGATTTGTTCGAGCTGTTTGAACAAATGCGTTGGGTGTCGTTTTTTGGAGACCATATCTACCGGGGTTTCAGCTCATGTTCATTGTATTTTGAGCCTTCCTGAGTAGCCTGTACCAGAGACAATTTAGCCTTCAGCGCCCTCGTACTCCGTCGCTAGGCTCCACGTTGATATCTTCGCCACCATTTTCAGTTTTATCGGGGCATGCGAGAAGGACAAACCATGGAATTCAGAGCGCCATCCCCAGTCCGTGGCCCAGTTGACACAGTCACACACTTCCAGCCACCGTATCTTTGAGTAGTGCGCAGTTCCCTCCGGCGCGAGAGATACTTCGCAAACAATGAAGTTATCCAGTGTCTTTAAACTTGTGGGGCTAGTTTTCAAAGCCGTTGGGGAATACCGACCGCACAGGTGCATTGTGTGAGTGTCCTTCCGGAAGAAAGTTGGTTTCTCCAACGACACAAGTGTGAAATTTTTTTTAAACGATTATGGTCTCTACGCTTTGGTGATTTCTGCAGAGTACAGCTTCCTACAGATATTCGGCTTCTATGGTACGTAAGGTTATCGGCAACCTCAACAGAATTCCCTATAATGAGTGACACGATTGGAAGTTCTCCCGACCTGAGGCTGCTACCTTGACGTGATGATCAAGCTCGAGTGCTGCAATGATCCTGTGGGCTACATTGGCTGGAATTTCGTTCCACAAGGTGCAACAATGCCAGTGCGGCCAAAGGAGAGCAGCGAGACCCCAAACTACGCGGCGGCCTGGCGGTAAAGTTGTACTACTCTCTGCGATAGGAGTGTGAAGGCAGTAAGTTGTTTTCCCCGGGCGGCTAGCATGTCCATATTCATAGAAGCAGCGATGCTGCCTTCCTCGGGATAGAAAAGATGGACCCCAAAAAGACAATCTCCGATCGCCCAGCGACAGTTCGTGACCGCCGGTGCATTCAGTTCAATTCAATTTATCAGCTATAAAACATAGGCATATTGGTTCCAGCTGCTACAGTTTCGATCACCGGAAAACAAGAGAGTGTGGGACATACAGCCAAGCTTGGAGGTGATGGCACATATGGTTAGTTCGTAACCTGGGTAGGTACGCTTTGAAGGTGACAGTTTTGATGCATGAGCGCCATTGGCTGCGCGATTGAGCCATTTCTGACAATGTCACTAACCATCGGTGAGTCGAGTCCCGGCGTTCCCATCCAAGGAGACGGCGGTTGCCATCTACTGACCCGACTACTACTACTGCAGCCGACCCGACTAAGTTTACTGGTCAGTGTTTTCGTACTTCGTTGCCAGGTCATAAACTGTCCATCCCTCGGTCGCTTCCACTCAGCACAGGGCTGGGAGAAAAGAACTCTGTGAGGCAGACGGTCTCCTGGCATGTGGAGTACATGTCCCAACCAGCGCAACCTATGAAGCGTGAGTAATTTATCTACCGCGAGAGAGTTACTTCTTCCTAAGACCATCTGGCGTACCTCAGTATTACCAATCCGATGTTCCCACCAGACCTGACCAATGATGCGGAAACACCGATGATACTGACACCTTCCGTACGTCCTCTGCGCGTAGGATCCAGGTCTCGGATCCATAAAGCAGTATGGATCGCACCACCGCAGTGTGAACTCTTCCCTTGACAGACAAGCTCACGTCACATCGGCGCCACAGGTTTCGGATGTTGGCAAATGCTGCCCTGGCCTTTCCAATTTGAGAAGTAATCTCATCTCCAGCCAGTCCACCGGAACTTATACAGCTGTCCAGGTAAACAAATTTATCTACCGCGTCGTCTGGCTCGTCTGCAAGCACGAGGTGTGGGTTTTATCCCACACAGTCTTGTAGCCACACTTTACACATGCGCATGCCAAACCATGCGGTAGTTATTTAGGTTTTTAACCTCGTCTGCATTCGGTAAGGATCTGAACCGTATATTCGTACGCTTCTACAGAAGTTCGTATACAGTTCCCTCATAAGGGGTATAAATTTGTAAGGGACACCTTTGATCGCCAAGCACTACCAAAGTTTCTGACGACCGACAGAATCAAAAACAGCTTTCAAATCAAGAGAACGATCAACGTTGGACGTCTGAAGGAATGGCGCTGTTGAAGTTGTCTCAAGTTAAAGGTATGGTCGATGCATCCTCAACCGGAGCGAAACCCAGCTTGATTCTGATGAATGTCTCTCCCGGTAATCGATCAATCTACGCGAAATAGTGCCAGAGAGCATCTTAGATGTGACGGATACCCGGCTGACACCATGATGGTTTTCACATGACGTTCCTGTACCCTCTTTGAAGACTGGGATGACGATCGAGAGGCTCCATTCGACTGGTATTCTGTTTTCATTCCAAATCTGCAGTATGGTCGTCAGGCTGTTCACCAGAACCTCACCACCTTTTTTGAGGAGTGCGGGGTGCAGACCATCCGGGCCAGGTGGCTTGTCGCGCATCAGGATTGATATCTCACGCTGGATCTCGGCTGATGATGGTGAATTGGTGTCAGTGTTCCACTCGAGCCCGCTGGGTTCTTCCAGCGGTTGTTTTGAAAGAGACCAGCTGAACTGTTTTTTGAAGTGCTCAGCCCACCGCCCATGACGACGGTTGAGGGAGTGAATTGCTGTTCCGTCTTTTTCGCATATCGTTTCACTGACACTTGTTTTCTGAGCGGTTGATCGAATCAGTTAAAACGGGGCGTGGCTGTTGCCTGCAGCGAAAACCTTCTCCATCTCCTTGGCCTTCGAAACCCACCGGTGTTCTCTGTCATTTTTCAAGCTTTTGATTATCCGCTGCTTGAGGGATCTGTGTGCGCCACCGCAGTCGCTAGTTGCTGTTATGGCCCTTCTGGCAGCAACAAAATCTGCTGATCTCGATGATATCCAGTGTTCATTTAGTCGAGCCAGATGGGCTGGGCAAACAGTTCTGAAAGCTGAGGTCATTGCTTCTTTAACTCGCATCCAGTCAATTTTCAAGCAATTTTCGTCGTCCGCATTACTGTGCGTTTCCAGTAGCCTTCTAGCCAGATCAGCTCCATACTGTTCAGCTACGGAAACTTGTCGAAGTTGATGAACGGAGCTGTTCTCCTTTGGCACGCGTAATGCTGGCGGAAAGCGAACTGCTAACTGCGTGATCAGAGTCAAGTTGCGCATCCCCGAAAGGAACGGCAATCCTTAATTGTGGCTCCATTGGTAACTGATAGCCACTTGGTCTAATTGAGTCCACGACTGTCTTGTGGTAGGTAGCCTCCAAGTAACTCGATGTGAGCGTTTGTGTTGGAAGTTCGTACTGGCTAGGAACGGACTATGAACTGTACACAACTGAAGAAGCCGCTCCCTATTATCCGTACGCTCAGCATCGACCCCAAATCTACCACTTAACTTTGCTTCTTCCGGACTTAGTCGTCTAACTCTAGCATTCATATCACCCACCAGGATTACTATATCTGTCCTTACCGACCGAAACAGTCGTGACATCTTGACAAAACTCTTCCTCCTCAGTCTCAGAACTGCACTTCGTTGGGGCGTATGCTAACACGACAAACACCGTTTACCGCATCGACCTGCGTTAATCTCAATTGAGCCGGGCAACCGCATAGCACGAAGGCGACTGTTTACTGGGATTCAGTCCAGTAAGGCGCTTTTAGCTTTGAGGGTGAGTACAATTGCCACACCGTAGATACCATGAGCCATTGCATCAGGACCACCACGAAGAGTGAAATGAACATTTGAGCTCGTCCTAAAGAGCTTCAGGAGCACGAGTGAAGTGTGGCTCTTGTATGCATGTTTCGGAGACACAACATACATCGATAGAGGGGGAAAGCAAGGTTTCAACAAGGGATGCCTGTTGTCCAATTTGACATAGTGTGCGGACATTAAAGGCTGTAGCGTGGACCAGATGTTTTGAGGTCAGTAAGTGATTATTTTTCTGGGCGAAGGTTTAGGCACGGAATAGTGGCTAGGTGATTGGCAGATGGGTTGGTTGCACTGCATTGTACGATGGGTGGGGAGGGAGTTTTGGAGAAGGCTGGTGAGCGAAGAGCTGCAAGGGCAAATGATACTTCTCGGTTGCCCAGGCCGAAGAAGAGAGTTTAGTTGAGGTACCCTACATTGAGCCTTTGACTCAAAAGTCTGACCCACAAGGCAGTGGGAGGATGTCGGGTTTGGTTCGGGGACCCTTTCCCTAGCCTTTGACTCGAGAGTCTGGACTGCGAGACGGCGGTTGTTTCTTAGGTTTCCTTGGGGACCCTGCTCGGAGCCAATGACTCAATAGTCTGGCCCACTTGGCTGCAGGTAGCCGTCCTGGCCTGAGGGCGCAGAGAGTAAGGCATTACTGTCCCACTCCTAGTGCAGCTGTGCACGACAGGTGCCTTTTGAGCAGCACCAGACTCTTTGGTTTTAAAAGTATTTCGACCGTATTTAATAATGCGTCGGTGGTCATGGTCAACCGTTGGGCGATCGGAGTGTGCAGGTTTCGGAGCTGATCTTTTCTAACCCGTCCTTCCTCAGGGGAAGGCAGCATCGTTGTTTCCATAATTATGGACATGATGGTCGCCTGGGGGAAACGCCTTACTGCTTTCACACTCCTATGGCAGAAGACAGTACGACTTTACCTCCATAGCGCCTCGTAGTACGGGGACTTGGTGTTCTTCGTCGGTCTGCTCCGTATTGACGCTCCTGGCATATTTGAGCCTTTAGGAACTTAGTCCCAGCCAGTATAGTCTGCAGGATCATTGCAGCACAGAAGCTTGACCATCACGACAATGTGACAGTTTTAGGTTTGGTTCTAATCGGTACACCAGTGAACAGTTGTTTCTGCGCCTTTCGGTTACACAATCAAGCTCGAAGCTTCTCGGCATAAAGGAGGTGCCTATTTTATAGTGTCGGCTTATGACCCAACGGACTGCATTTCTGATGCTGAGAAGGATACTTTCAATCGAGATTTATCCAGACTCATTGGTCAAGCAAGAAGCACTGATCTTGTGATCTTTGCGAGCGATATGAATGCCCAAGTGAGTCATCTGAGCTGGTTGGAATCACGTTTGGGCGGTTGATTCGGAGTCGATGCTCGTCGCTCAGACCACAGAGAGCTACTCCGATTGTGTGCCGATCATGGACTTTTTCTGCCCATACGAACTTTCAGTATAAACTTGCATCGCTCAACCTGGCGGCCACCAACTGAAAATCCACCATGGACCTAGTTGGATCACGTGTCAATCAGTCACATTTGGAGAGCTACAGTTCAAGACTACCGTTCCTTCTGGGGCACACAACTTGACTCCGATGACGCCACGGTGCGCGCATGCCTGACAGTTCGTTTCCCTTCAGGCCCTCGCAAGTCAACAAGAAACATGCCAATCGACTATCTTCGAAGAACTACCATAGCTCAGCGGTATCAATCTGAACTGGCCCAGCAACTCTCCGCAGTAAACCAATGCTGTACTGATTGTGAGCACGTAGATGAAGCATGGTAAAATGTGAAAGGAACTATGCTAGCGGTGTTCCGTGCTGTCTGTCCGACTTCTCCGATTCGACCACTTGCTTGACTTGAAAGCTCTCTTTGGCTCCGCGAACGCTCAGGCACTGTGGTAGTGTCTATGGAGTAAATGTGTCCCCCATACATTCTTGACTCCGCTTAAGGCGCTGTACGCCGACTCCTGTGGATGTTTGGAAATCCACAGGAAGCTCTCGCTTGATTTCATCAAATCGAGTGGTATCAGGAGAGGCTGTCCCCTTTCACCTTTTTTCTTCAACCTCGTCATGGAAGTCTCACTATCAGCCTTTAATGCCTGTGGATTCGAAGTGCTCCGCTCACAGAAATCGGGTACGCAGACGGAATAGTTCTCTCTATTTACACATCAACTGCATCAGCTACCGCCTCCAATGCGTAGCTATCAAAACCACCTACTGAAGACATCGGCGAACGAAACTGTTAGCTATAACAACTGTACAACATGTATGCGTTCTTTAAAGCTAAAGGCAGTGATTTCGGACCTGCGCGATATTTATCTGTGGGTTTTTCATGCTTTCGATTGGGATTCTCGAGGGCACACGGGCGTGCTCGTTTTCTACACAACCTCTCCAACGATAC
>CM030370.1:136741457-136887632 GCA_003604175.2 Clonorchis sinensis
GGACTATTTCCCACTCTGTAGGGAGCATGCTGATTGAGACATGATCGGGCCGTTAAAACCTGAACGCGGCAGGCAACAACACGACGGAGAGGAAGTTATGGCCAAAGGGAACTGCTTATTGCGTGAAGAGTCATAGCAGTTGTGGGAACCGAGTAAGCGAGGTTAATGGGCATGAGGTACGACTGGTTCAAAGGTGAAGCCGGCTGACATGAACTAAAACTGAAAACCGCTGCTGGCCATCAGTAACCTTGGGCGGTCACGCAAATGGCTAGGGTCCCAGAAAGCGAAACTAGAGATGGAGACTGAAGAATCCGCTTTGGAGAAGAATAGCAAGTTTTGTCTGAAAGGTGTGGCTTAATCAAAATTGAGTAGACTCACTAGTGTCACTGTTGTGGGGAAGTCAGGTATAACGGATAGTTTTGATGGGGAGATAGCGCCAATGCATAGAGTCAACCGAATGCCGTTAAGGGAATTGAACTTGTGGAAGAGGAAATTGGAAATTACGGTGAAAGATTAGGTTGGTTAACTCGATTGGGGCTAAATCTTTAGACAATGATACTACAAATTTTAAATTGGCTCTGGTATCAGCGTACCTGATCATTTGTGGGAGGCGATTTTGACAGATTCATCACATTTCGTTGTCTACCTCATTTCGCGACCGTAGGGACTGGTATCAGCAAGGACTTCATCAGGTGCTGCTTATTGCTGCAAATCTTTTGAACGTACAATAATATCCTACACTTTTAGTCCGTTTGCCATTGCACCAATACCGCCGGTTGTATCTATCTACTCCGCCATCCTGGTCACTCACATAACAATGCATATTGATAGGTCAATTGTATGTCCGGTCCTGAACGAAAATACTAGTACTGATTATTCTCAACTGGTGGTTGAAACACTGCTGGACATTAGCGTAGTAATACGGTCAGAAGATAAAAATGAACGCCAGTTGGAGGTGCTTATAAATGAGTGGAAATGGATCAAGTGGACGAAATAGACATGGTTTAACTTAGGCGTGGTCGTGCCAAAATTGTATCGATCAGGTCATTGTGACCGCAGCACTAAATGCATGTGGACACTCGTGATATTGAACATAAATGACACGGAAGTAGCACGGCTTTAAGCTATAACTCGTGAGAAACTGCACTGTAAGATGAGGGAGAGGGCGGTACAGTGGCGTGTTAAATAAACTTGACCATTCCTAACTGTACTTGGTGAATAGTAAACAATCGGATGATCCTGATGATTTAGGATACTAGATCATCCAACATATGGCAAAATGAAGGTGATAAGAGACAAGCAAAGCGGACGAAAAAGGTCTATCACAGCGGCGTCGGTTGATTTAAAAACAGAAACTAGGGGGAGAGACGTTGGGGCATGCAAAAATTTGGTACTGCGTGAAACAAAATTGTCACGAAGATGGAGACAAATTAAAGTATGAATAGTTCCAGATGCTATGCACCAAGATAGAATATAACCATAAGTTTGCGCAGAGATTCAGCGGCCTAAGACGGTCCTACATACGTCAGTGACGGGCTTAGCCGTGAAAAAGTGTAAGTGTAATGGACAACGGAAGGGTCATCCGACTGGGTATGAGAGTCGTGGTACAATCATCAAATCGTCACCTACTGGTTATTGTGTAGCTTAGTACACGAACGTCCCAGGTAAACAGTTGTGGTTTTTGAACTAATTCTAGGTCATTTGGATTATCTAATGAATTAAGGGGGAACGAGACCACTAATAAAAGAAATCTGGAGCCCACTGAGAGCCCTGCTCTGTAGGCAGACAATGTTGCTACCATCTAGATGAGACAACATCTATACTGAGTTGCTTATAACCTACCTGTATTTCTTGGGCGCGTGCTATCAACGCGAGCCTGGCTCAGTGTGCTTTGCCATATTCACTCTATTATCAGAAGCTTAAGTTAATAGATGAGCCTAGCATGTTTTTTATCGTACCCAGTTTGTCTGGACTGCGGTCAGAACTAAATTTAGGCGCGCTATACAAGGTCCATTCAGGCATGGTTTTACCAGCTGTCTTACAGTAAAGCAACATGATAATCACAGAGCTTGTGCACGGAAGACATGGCGGAAGGTGAATGTGCATACGCGGTGCCAATTTGTCTCACAAAAATAAAATTGAACCGGGAAATCTGCGAAACAAAAATAACTTCCATTGCGTTTCCGCACTTGTATTTTGTTACGATTAAAAAACCTATTTAACTGGGATACGGTACAGTCTCTTGGAAAATCTGAGGCAGTGTGCGTAAAGTCTTTGATAGACTTGTTCGTTAACGTTCGTAACTTATGAGAGGTCATTTTCCTATTTTATTTATTTTTAATAATAATAATGTCTTTTTCTCTCTAATAGGTGGCATACCGCCAGGCGTGATCAAACCGGTAGATTCAGGTGGACATTCAGGGCGGCGGCACATCCACCAACCCATCGCTACGCTCCACCACGCTCCCTACCAACGCACTGATGATGTCACCTCGATTGGTGATGAAACGTTTGCAATCAAATTGCCCAGCTCAGCGAACAAACCAACGACCAGAAACATAGTTACTGGGGTTTTTCCGTCTCTTAAGTAACGTACTAAACTAAAACAAGGTTAGACTTTTACAATATGAAGGTAGCGGGCGACAACACAATGGATTGGGTAGAAACTAAAGGATGCTGAAAAGAAGGCTGTAAATTGCTGAAAATTAGGGAACAGAACTACGCTTCTGATGAGGCACTGGCGTTTAAGCGACCCAGTCTGTAAGTTTGAGCCAAAACAGAGAACCGTTGCAGAAGTTTCGTGACTTTGGACAGTTGAGTTTTTGGTCAGGGTCGCAAGAAGCGTGGAAGGAGGCGATAAAGTGAAGTGATTCGAAGCGCAACTAAACGATAGCTTGAAGCTCAGGATCGAGGTGTACAGTGAAGCTGAACGGAGACACATCAATGTCTGTACTGGAGCAAAGTCGGGTGTAAAAGTTGCTTTGGAGAGTGCGCTGTTGCAGACGCCCTGGATGGGACGAAAACTGTAAGGCATATCATCGGATTTTGCGGAGCGAAAACTCAAGGCGCATCGAGATGGTGAAATTCAAGCTAGATGTTCAGCCGACGAGAAGGAGTTCATCATAGATGCGATTGAGACGTAGCAAGCAATTTATTTATATCTGCAGCAAGGGGAAGGCGAACGGGGGCAGTCCAGAGTACGAAGAAAATAGTTGCGGGAGTACCGCCAGACTGCTTATGGTAGTGCTGCGCCATCGCTGTACAGACACACTTCGGTTTCGAGACAGCTCCGCAAAGAACATCAAGGTTGCGACAATCGAACAAGGGATGCGCATTCTTGTGGTGGCTGAAACTGGGTTAGACGAAGAGAGGGATAAAGGTAGAGTCAGGCCAATTTAAAGCCACAGGTCATTTTGGTTATGTTGGAGGACCATGGGGTGCAAACGTGGGATCAGCCAAAATGAAAGAATGACGACCATACAGGGTGGTCGGAGCAGCTACCACAGGAGTTTGAAGTTGGCATAGCCTTCAAGTAAAATGCGCAAAACTTTCCGCCTAAAATCAATGTTTATCCATTTTTGTTAGCTCTCTTTTGAAGCTACAGCAATAACCTGAGGACATCATCTGGAATGCTTCCTGCAGCGTCCTAGAATAATAATCTCCTGTGTGCAGAGTTCGAAGCGGTGGTAGTATTATTCTTCCCGTAAACACGCCGACTGGAGTTCACCAGAGGACCGCTACATCTTGTCTAATCTTGCGCGGCAAAAACACCAAAGCAGACTAGAAGATTACGTCTACATGTTCTTATAATAACCGTCGCTTTCGGATCTCCACGAAACTTGCATTTTATAGGCTTTTGTTGTGGGAAGAAATGGGAAGCGGTATCAAATATTGCCCCTTTCTCCCGGTTTACGGCAAAATCAAGACCTATTACGACGCGACAGCCGTTCGATTGGGACGCAACTGAAAGCTTACAACAAGCTGCGGTGGGGTTTGGTCATTCAGCAACGTCAATAGGGAACCTGCGAAAAGCGTCCTTGTTTGCATCCATGAAGTGAGATTTAGTGTTTTACGTTGCCTTAGAAAAATGAACGTATGAAACCTAGAAACGCAGAAAACCCAGCGAGCAGAGCGGTTTGTTTTGCGCAAGAGTTTAACAAATGTTCTTCTCCATGAAGTACGTGTTGGTGACAGGCCGTTCGTACTTACGCCTTCACACGTTTTGGTGAGACGAGGTCACTGGAACAGAATGCATGCCGGCATAGTGTTCTCTGTAGACGTCAGATACCAGTATTCTGTCACTTATGGGTTCTTCGTTCCTATCCCTCAAGGAGAACGCGGTTGGCGTATTTCTGCGGCGATGTCTGATGTGCTTAAATAGCACATTTCGGTTTTCGTGTGAGGTCTAATATGTTCGATTGGCGTATTTCTGACTTGCAGCGGTTTCACATTTTACGAAACACCAGCTCATCTTCTGTCTCCGGTATTCAACTTTTTGAGGCCCCTTCTCCAGAAAACGCCGAATCTCTTCAGGTAGCTTGCGGTCCATCCAACAACCTGCTGGTTTTTTCGGGATAAAAACTGCTTCTACCTCGTGAACTTTCTGGACAATGGTCCTATATAAGTCCTTCGCTGAAGCTGGTCGCAGTTTAAATTGATGAAGAAAGCTGCGCATCCCCAGAAGTCTGTAGGGCAGCAGTTTTGAATCCACATTTGATTTGCGTGATTTATAGCCCAGAAGTAGACAAAGTGGAGATCAGCATACAGTGGTCACTATTTCCTAGTATGACGTTAATTAAAACCTGATTAACGAAGTGTGTTTCTTGGCTGTGACCGAGTCCGGGAGGGATGTTATTTGGCCTGCACGGCATCTGGTGAGCGCGACATGTTGAGTCCAAACGACTTGAGTCAGTGTGCCTGCAAAATGTCTATTGAACCCGACGCGTTTGAGCTCCATCCAGGAGGCCCTCGGGGCGTCAAACTCACCTGTCAGCAAGAGATTTGTAAATTGGTACATAAAGGAAAGTTGCTCAAGTTTTCGTATGAGGAACTGGTCATCTTTTGAAGGACTCGAAAAGAAACCGTAGACCACGCTGAACATGAGAACATCAGAACCGCGCGGCGGGATTTGGATCCACAGCGCATCGCCTGAAGGTTCTGGAATGTTATCTGAGAGGACCATCGGGCTAACCAGGGCCGCATGTAAATATAAAGCAGCCCTACTAGTCCTCCCTCCTTTTGATTCAGCTCAAAAAATAAAGTAGCCATCTATCAAGATCTCGGCATCAGACATCTGGTGGGAACCAAGTTTCTGTAAGTGCGTTAGTGGCAGCTGTTTAAGGCGGGTTGCCTGTTTAATATTGTAACGTTTGTTAAAAGGACTGAGGCAGTTTGTGGACAAGCATTTCAGCTATCTCTCCGCTGCCTCCAATGTTGTGGAGCCGAGAGGCGTGCTGCCACAGAGGTTAGCAGATTTAATAGCTTTGATTCCGAGGCACCACGGGGGTCTCTTCGGCACATTTGTCTGCTTTTTATCTTCGTGGTTTCGAGGACTGCTTTTCATTTACAGAGACGTTTTTGCCCCGTAGGAGTCCGGTTTGCGCGGGCCTTTAACCTTTGGGGGACGTGTGTTTTCCTCTCTTGAGCAACAATTTCGACCGTTGCTGCTTTTTTCAACAGTGCGTGTCGGATGACTAGGTTTGCAGTTGTTTAAGAATTTGGGCAAACATGCACAAGTTTCGTTTCCTTGACAGTTTGGCGTGGTATGGCCGATAAAATGTCCCTGTGAGGCCCTGCGCATTGAGTGGCAGCTCCAAGAGGTATCCCTTTTGGTGGCGATCCCATAAGGCTCGTTTTCTCAGAGGACCGCACCTTGAAGCTAGCCAACAGCTTTCTGCTTTGGCGAAGTTTGTGTTTTTTTACCGCAGCCGTTTTTCCTCCGTGTTTGTGTGGACTTCCGAGTCACCATCGATCAGCGTGGCCAACCAAAGTTACAAAGGATTTTCTGTTTTGCTATTGTCATGTTTGTGGCTTTGGCTGTCGAGGTCATGGGCGACGCCCCTGTCCACAATCGGACTCACCACTTTCGACAGAATGAGGCTAAAACAGGCAGCTTCACATTCTCGGTGGCTTTAGAGTTCTCGCAGCGTTCCCCGATGTTGAGGTCAACGCTCGCGGTTGATTTGTTGGTGGGCCTTGCCGCTTGTCTCCTTACATGTGACCTAATCAAAATCAAAAGCTGTGACTTTGGTATAAAGTTTACTGCTGCGCCTTTATGATCTGCTACGAAGATAAGCGTTGGTAGCTTCGTGCACTTTGGACGCTGCGTCCGCTCGCAACTTGCTCCCTTCCGAGCCTTTGGTAGTCGAGGGGTCTGTGATGGTCAAGGCGCAGCAACAATCCGTCGTGGCCGGTTGCGCTGGCGTGCTTTCAAGGGCACAAGGGGCCGTAACCACCATCGGTTTGGCAAAACGTTTGGCGTCGGTTGAACTTGAGCCAATCGGAAGCCTGTTTCGCACCTCTCCTCTAGGACTACTGTGGCTCAGCTTTCGCGCCCCTGGAAGGTAATCCTCGGATTAACGTTTGGTTTTTGGATAAGCCTTCTTAATGCTAACAGCCCGCCCCAATGTCTTCTGTACTGCAGATGGAGAGGAAAGGATGACCAAAAGCTCGAAGGCTCCCTTGCTTCCCTTTCCACGTAACCAATCTGCGTGAAGCGATCCGTGTTCAGGCTTTGTGAGGACGCCTCCAAGGAGCGACCGTACCAGTTTCGTTGGCGTCATTTTTACGGAGAACGACCTCCAGATAATCAGCTTGCTTTCTCTAATGCGCCTGGCCTCTAAAGACGCAACGGCGATCTTGCTTGCCACATTGGAGAGCTGGATGACCTCCTCGGCAGCCAACAGACCCGGGGTGGATAGCCTCAGACCCCTTCAAAAAAGGAAGTTTGTGATCAACTTTCGCCCAGGCTACTTGTTTCTTTGTGTTTGGTTCTTCGAGAGTTTTAGAAAAAAGCGTTAGTTTTTTGCATCGAGTATCTTGGTTTAAAAGAACCGTTTGCATTGGTCTCTCCGATTGGACTTGGTTTCGTTTTTGTTGGCTCTCCATTTGGTTGAAAAATTCGTAGCGCCTTAAGATAGAGGCAAATAACGCAGACAAACGGATCAAGAGAGTTAGATGACCGGAGTATATGGTCGTATTCAAAACTTGTACATTTAATAAGCCAACAGTTATTGCAGATGTGACAGTGCATATCATGTTTTCGGACATCAATTTCGCCCACATCTGTTGTTGTCTATGGATAGCTATAAAGGACGGCATATATTGATCTGGCTTAACAGTGAGCCAGAAGCAGATTTTGGGTGCAAGCTGACAGGGGTTGTGTTGGAGCAAACATTTCAACAAAATGACACGTGCTTACACTGTAAATAGACTGAACAGCGACAGGATTCTTTCAAAAATCTGCATGGGCGCAAAATGACACCACTGTCGAACGTACCTTACTCAAAACTATGACTCCCTTTTATTGGGAAACCTGGACTAATATTTGGAGGCCCGTTAACCAAGTTCATCCTGTCCACAAATACCATAAATGACTATCCTTGCGGATTCCTGTCTCAGCGATCCCTCAGTGACCGCCGGCTTTACTTCGTTTAGACCATCACAGCGGCCTACGACGCTGGGCATTCCACTGTAATGATTTACTTGGATATCCGAAAACACTTCAAACCGGTTCCTCATGCATCCCTGCTACATAAATTTAGTTCTGTGGGCATCTCCTATCTATCTGACAAGACACAAATAACACAAACTGGAGACAAAATCATTTTTATTACCGATCGTCAGCAAACTCATTCAAGGAAGCATGCTAGGTTTCATCCTCCTCCCACTGTATAGCAACGACGTCTTCAACCCAGTGTCCCATATAGGACCATCCTCATCGCAGTATCGTACACATTTCCGTCCTCTGCACAAGCGCTTACTTTTCACCACATGATTTAGACTAGCTGACTCTCGGTCAGACGACTCTGACCCAAGTTCCTCTTCCACAAAATCCAGAATAACTTTCTACCGCTGCTCCCTTCCGGCTGACCCGTTCACAGTTTTTAAGAACCCTGTCATTCTTTCCATAGAGGTGATTTCAGATGCCCTTTTACGTTCAGTTTTCCCGACCAAATCCAGTTCAAGTTTGCCTGAGCGCATAGACTCAGGTTCTTGTTATTGCGCTGCTCCCACCTTCGAGAAATAATGGTCGCAATTTTTAACCTATGAGTGCAACCAGCCGTAGAATGCCATCTTCTTTTTCTCCTTTTTCTTCTATTTGAAATCGTCCAAAGCTCATCCACGAAATGTTTTTTATCACAGTCTAGCCCGCCCTCCTAGGGCTCCTGCTAGTAACTTTTAGACCTTAGACCACTATGGCTCAGACGGTTTAAGCCATATCTAGCTCTATTACAACGCCTGCTGCACAAAAATGCCCGCATAGCAGAGACTAGAACAAACGTTGATTCAAGTCTTCGCTATATTGTCTGTAACTCCAGCAACCGCTTTTTGTGCCACCTAGCCCGTAAGGACCTACGCCCCTACGTCTTTCTAGTTGACTACGCTCGCATCTGGAACGATTTTTTGAGCCGCAGTAAAACAACACGTACCATCATACTTTCACCAATCGGTAGAAAAATTCCCCACTTTTGAAGATGTCGCCGTTTTACTTAATACCCAAATACCCCAATCTCTTCTATGATTCGGGTCCAGTGCACATTTGAATTTAGCAGCGATGCGGTCAGTGGGCAACTAAAATATTTCGTTGTTGCATCCTCCAGTCTCCTTGACTTGCCTCAAGCAAATGTAGCCCGTTAAATGCCTGCACGATCCAAGTACCAAGAGCTAGCCTCCCTGCTAGCTACCTCGACGACGAAGTTCTTACCTTCTTAAAACTAGGCACCTACTCTGGCCAAACTAGTACTTGGTTTCTAGATCAGCAAATGTATCCACCTTTCCTGGGTCCATTTAGCCTGCTGTCATCCCCTTTTAGATTTTTTCTGTTGACACCGTTGTATCATATGCCTCCTGACACTCGCCACATGCCACTGCTTTCATTCTATTTCTTCCTCTTTGCTCCTCTTCCCAAGCTTCAAACTTCTACTGCAGTTGCCCAAACGCCCCGTAGCACAGTTATTCATTCAAACTGGCTGGTCCCCGGTCCACACCCACACGGCTCTCCAACGAAAGGGAAATTATCTGTGACCCTGCATCCGCCTGACTCTCTGTGTCAATCTCCGTCTCACCCAGATCCACCTGCCACGGAACTGCGTATCCCTTCTCCGATCGCGGCACCCTTGACGACCGTTACGGGGCTGTCCATAAACCGAAGCATGTCAGTGCAATGATGGCATGGCACTGTCATACCCAGTGTGATGGCACTCCCGCAACTATTCTCTTCAAAATCTCGACCGCAACCCCTCGCCCAATCGAGCCTGTAGTCGCAACTTCGAGCAAATTTTTCAACCGGCCCCGTCTCTGGGACGAGTTCTTTCGTACCCGATAAATTTTCGCTCAAATTTGGCTAGCCTGATTTTCTGCCATAAGTTTGACTTGTCTCTTCCACAAGTTTAAATCCGTACACGATGTTCGGTTCGCCCTACGCATTAACACCACGTCCCCATCCAACCTATCCGCTGCACCCGACTTCCCTACAACAGTGCAACCAGTGAGTTTGCTTAGTTTTAGATTACACCACATTTTTTGAGACAAAAACACGCCATGTGCTCCCAATTCGAATTATTCTACCTCTATCTCCACTTTTACTCGTTATGACTCCGGCCATTTGCCCAACCGCCCAAGGTCACTCATGGCCACCAATGGTTTTCAGTTTTAGTTCATGCCATGTTCATGTCTTTGAACTAGTCGGACCTCATGACCATAGTTCCCTACATGTTGGGAACGCAACCTATTATTATTTCATCGGATTTTTCCCACTGTTTATGATATTGTCCTCTTTTCGCGCAATCCGCACTACCCGCAAATCCCCAGTCATGCTTCATTCTGACTGTAAACCTATGATCATGCCAGACGGTATGTCACCCACAAGTTGGGAATAAACATTAGTAATATTATTCGCCTGGTTTTCCCCCAGACAACTTATATCTCCTGCTGACCAATTCTCTGACCTGGATTACTCTATGAGCTCTGTCTCCTGACTGTTGCTTCGCTTAGGCTAGCTGTTACTCACACAAACCAGACCGAAGTCATTGTGTTTCAGTTCTAGAGCGCATTATACGCCAATATATATAGCCATCTGATGGTGTGATTTATAGCCCACCAAATCCTTAAGTACATTATAGGGGTGCAGCTCTGATTGATGGGGTAGCTCACACGGGTACTCGGTCGCCGTTAAGCCACAGTGCGCTCGCTCCTAACGTCATCATTCTATTCATTTCACCTTATTAGCTGTCATTTCATTGTCCTCCTGCACAGCCTGCCAGCTGTCTCACTAACATGGCCTCCCCCCCAACCGGAAAGATATCTGGTAGCTGGAGTACTTTGTTACTGAACAAATCGCCCTTATTGCAGCTTGGTTGCACGCCACTTTGCACATCTGGTAGCATACACGAGGGATGAAAATCCCGTGTGGTGGTCGGGTACGTCCTGCAGGGAGAGTCGCTTTGTTGCGCTGCATTCCGGTGCGTTCGTATACCCGCGATCCTCCCTGTAGCATGAGTGCATTGCCCATCGCCGGCGGTTTTGAGTCTGACCAATAATAATAATAATAATAATAATAATGTTAATTCCCAACTTGCAGGGCATCCGTAAAACAGCACTGTTTTTTCACGTTCGTTGCTGCTGCTGTTGGATTCGTCGCAGATATGTCATTTACCTGGCAGCGCCATAAACAACAGATGGTTTAAATCGGCCTCCAGTCTGTTAAAAAGTTTGCGATTGTTCCGGCCCTGATACTGTAGCAGCATTTATCGGTAAGCTTAGGTGTTCTTCGATCGCTGGGCTACCAGAAATAAGTTCACCCCTATCCTGTTTCATTAATTAGTTGTTTTTCCACTCTCAATTGTGAAAAACGTTCAATTTTTTTCATCTATTTATGAACTTTCTCCCATCTGTGGTCTACCTAAACTCACCAGGCTTTGCTGATCTCACCCCATTTCCTCTTCTTCGCAAGCTTCGGTCTTCGGCAATACCTGCTTTGGACGCCATGTTTGACCGCCATTCACTCCACCTGATGTGCGCTTCACACTCAATCGGATCCTAAGCCGGGCCAAAAAACACTTGTGACCTTATATTGGCTTTGGTTAATACCTGCGGGTTTTCTCGAAACGCCCAAAAAAATGCTGCTTCTCACAAAATCGCACATCCCAGCCCAATCACCTCAAAGATGACGTCCGTCACGGAGCTTTTTAGAAGTTAAATTATGTCAGTGCAATGATGGCACGGTACTGCCATTCCCAGTTTGATAGCATGTCCACGACTATTCACACCCTACTTGTGACATTGCCCTTTCGTTCACTTGTTTCTTTACCTGCAACTGCAAATAAACACTTCATTCTGCCTCAGCCGCATTCGGGACGTGTTCGTTGCAATCTACTGAACCTACCATTTAGCCATTAACATCGTAATAACCTTGATTCTGTGCTCCTCATAAAATCACTCATGCTCTGTGCAGTTTGCGTTCCGTCCTCCGCGTTCGCAATGACTCCCTCCTCGAAGGAACTTCTTCAACCGGTTCGACTCCAACAGCGCTTCCAGCCTGTCTCTACAGTTTCTCTGTACACCGTGACTCTGAGGTTCTCACAACTATTTATCCGTGTTGCTGATGTCTCTATTTCCTCATCCATACTCACGCCTTTTTCACCCTGACCGTTAGTTCAACAGTCCAAGCCCGCAAGGCCCCATCGGTGGTTTTGGGCTTCAGCTCAAATTGACCAGCTACCTCTTGGCAATTCTGCTGCTTGACCAGATATCTTTTCTGGTTTTTCGTTTTTGCAAGTGTAAGTTTTTTATCATATGTCAGGCAGGATGCTCCTTGTTTTTTCTCCTTCGTTTTTTTTCTTGCCCGCCACCCTCAAATCCTGACGATCTGATCTTGTTCCAGCTTGATATGTTCCTCACAACAAGATAAGGTCCCTTTAACTGCGCTTCCCTGCCTATGCTGTTTTAAGCGTCACCAAGTCCACATCAGGCAATGCCCACTGTTTACGAAACTGCCTCTTCTCCGTGCAATCCCCAGAATCCGCAAATTCCGCCAATCGTGCTAGTATTCTGACCTTAGCAGTGTGATCGTGCCTGACGGTACGCCACCCACCAGATGATAGTGAGCATTATTATTGTTATCATTATACTGTTAACCTCGCAAAACAACTTGTTACCACCGGACATTTTTTGCCAGCCACATGCTTTACCGCCTCCTACGTTTTTCGGATGTTGTAATCTTTTTGAAGCGTTCGCGCAGTCCGATGGAAAATAAGCACACACAATCAAGCCCACGTTATCTAAACGCCGGTAAAGCAGTATGGTCCTACAGTGAAGAAAATAAAATGAGCCCACCAAGTCCTGGTAAGAAGAAGCATGTTTCGTCCGCTCACACGGAACAAAAAAAGAGAGATCACAACATCGACTTACCCACAAGCCCAAAGGCCGGGGAGTTATTTGGTTCAAAAACTGCCGTATAAAAATCCAGACCAGCTGCTTTACCTGTGCCTACCCAAAGGAGTATTAGGCTTGCAGGATATGAAATCATGAACTTGCCGTCGACTGCAGCTCGGTGGTGTAATGTAATGATAATATGATTACGGTTGGCAAATATTTGAGTCGCAGCCAGAATAGAGGCTCCATCGCTAGGTTTTCATTCTCTTTTCCTCTAATTAAAAATGACTACATTTGTCTCAGCGATACCATTCGTTCAGTTGCAACACCTGATCGTTATTCAGAAGACTTTCCAAAAGGAAAACTCCAGTAAGGGCAGCCAAGGAATGATAACATTTCCGTAGCTTATACCATAAAACACAGTAGGATCGGTGTCGACAATTCAATGACCGTTTAATGTGTCTTCGAATGTTAAAAGATTTGAGCTCCCGTGAATCCATACTGGGAGGAAAAACACGGCTGCGTGAACCAAAAGGGGCTGAGGAGGATTATCTTAGGAATGAGCACATGTTTTAAAATGTCGGGTCAACTTTGGCGACTGAAACACGCCTGAGCCTTAAATTGCACTTAACACAGCCAGAAATCAGGAGATTTCCGGGAGAGGTATTTTGCAACTTGGGCAAAAGCCTCGCTCCTGTGTATCAATCCGTGAAAAAAAACTTATTGTGGAAATAGCTGTTCGGTGGTTTTTGACATCTATGCTCCATTATGTTACAGACAGTTCAAGTCTAATTAGCTAGTAAGGTGGCTTGTTTGAACTTTTGTTTAGGCACAAACGCTACTAAGCCTCCGGCTTTTCACTGGCAATAAACTAGATGGTAGTACTTAATTTGACGGCGAGATGGAAACCTCTCACTTGATTTTTACTTCTAAGCCTAACTGATTGTAGACTAAATGCTTTAAACTAGCCGTAAACAAGGGACCGTGTTTGCGTCATCAGTACCCGTTGGAATAAGTGCTTCATGATTGCTGGGAGGCTAGTAATTTGGGCTGGTCAGATTGGGACCCAGAAAGGGAGTCTGTTATGTATTTTTTGTGAACGTGTTTGTGCTGCACAGTCATCAAAACTAGGGTTTTGTTGTTCAGAACCACTGGATCAGCACTGTCTCCGCTATATTGAGGAACGCAGATCAGTACAAATGTGTGCAATTTTTCAGTGCCCAAAAGTTTTCTATGCTACAAGATAGATGAGGAGGGTGGCTGGTGCTGCCGTTGAGGTTAAAGTGCCTGTGAGATTCAGCAGTTTGGTTTTCGCACAAGCATCCTTCCTAAAACTATTCTGTGAACTGCTCAGTAGACCACTAACCTCCTAACTTGTCTGATGACGTCCCATCATGCGTTATGTAGTTCTGGAGGTGGCTAAGCATATTGTGACTGACCTATTGTCATAAGGCTGGAATCTGGAGCAACCTCCAAGGAAGGGCGGAATATGTCGGAACTCGGAGCCATTAGTGAGCTGACCAATGTTTTTGTGGCAGAAATGGTTACAATGTCTGCAAAGTCAGGGAGCCTGTATCCGATAATCCGTCTGAATCCACTAACGTTTGCGCTTGTTCACGTTTGTTTGCATCAGTGAAGAGCTAAAAGTTGGTAAACCATCAGGAAAGGAGTACCGATTTGGTGGGCCTGGTGATGTTAAGTGACTGGAGGTTCGCCACAATCACAGGAAGATTCGCGGCAAAGCTTTTGCTGTTCTCTCTGTATTATTTAGTGGTACTAGCGTGCATCAGGCTACAACTGCATTGTTTTCTTGGCCAGGATACGGGGGTAGCTGAAGGCGCTTTTGGGAATTATAAAGTTTTGGGGATATATATTGATATATATTGATATATTGATATATATACACATTGATATATGTTCGATATGTGTTTGGTATATATTTCTCGTCTGTGCATAAACTTGTTTGAACACTTGGTTTAAGCAAAGAGTAAGGCTCCTATAAGTTTTGTATTTTGAATACTATGCCTTATAACAACCTTTGGCCAGCCATTGGGTTTCGCCGTTCTTCAAGCATAGGATAAATAGAGTTGTACGGCCTTCTTTACTTTTTCAAAGCTGACACAGATGGTTCCGTATCTCAGAATTGTCCGTTACCTTGATGAGTGAAGCCCCGCTGTGAGTTGTTGTTTTCGCTTCCGGGGCTGTTGGCTAAAAGTAGATGAAACCACAATCCTTACCACCGGGGGTATTGAGTATAACAGAATTGGTGGTGTTTTGCAGGGTATGTTTCAAGAGAAATACAATATAATCAATTGTGTGCCCAAAAAATCTGCATCTGGATGTGAGCAGCCAGTAGTACGCTATTTTAGTCTATGCCAGCCAATGATAAAGGAGTATCTGAAACGCACAGGGCTTCTCCAAGGAGATACAACAAAGACAACTAGTTTGCTATTGAGGCAGCAACGAAAATATGCTCAGATGGAAGCGCTGTCTTGGTGTGAATAAACAATTCAGAGAAGGCTGGAAGACCGGAGATACCTGTACGGTAACTACTCAACCGAGCGTAGTTGTACTTGGACGATGGATATAGAGGAAGCTATGGGTGCTTTAGCTGAGTGTGCGTAAAATACGAGGACGGGCGATTTCATGGTAAACCTGGAGAATGATATCCTCACCTTGTTTGCATGGCGGTTGCAAGGTGAAAAGTGGTTGCGGCAGTATGGAAAAACTGAGAGGACGCTGGATAAATTGATGTGAATCCTGGAAGAAACTCACCAGAAGCAACTGAGTAAACCTGACCCTGGGACAAAACTAAAGGCGAGTTCTTATGAGAAATTAATTCAGGGAACGGCCAGCCTATTTTAAAAGTGCTTGACATATCCACTGAATCTTGAAACCTGTCTCAGAAGAACGCCGCATTTGTCAGTAACTTGGTCTGCAGCTCTTCCAGAAAACCACGTTTTTGACTCGTAAGGCTAGCTTTATGGAAAGCGATGGTGAATCTGGTGAAAAAGCCGTCGTAGAACACAAAGGCGATGTTAATCAGAAATTGAAGGTAATTCTGGCACCTTGAGGGAAGTTTAAATTGAGCTGACCGTTTATATGGGAAAGGTGGTTAGGGGATAATACAGACATAATTTCCCTTCACTGAAAATCTTCTGAAACGGTCAGACCACTCTTAAAACAGAGACATACAACTAGGCTACAGTGCTGCCAAAGAAGCCAGACCTTCTTGGAGCAAAATTCTGAGAAGCCGTGAGTGGCAATAAATATGATGCGGCTCTAGATGAGTTGGACGACTCTTGTGATCACGACTGAAGAATGTGCCACCATACAGCTGTTTGTTATCCTGAATATCCCCGATGGCTTTAGCTATCTCCAACAAGCGATCCAGTTGCACATACAATCATTTTAGACTTGGCTGTAGTGGCCTTGTAAAGAAAAGTAGAGGCATTCCCTTTTCTGGAAAATTTTTATAAGATAGTTAACGTTGGCGAACGGAGAACCGGTCCATTTATTGGATGTGCAAACGGGACACTCACGGCGGCGGAACAAAGGGCATCTTACTTTCAAGAACAAGTACACGCAAGGTAGCCACATGGACTGATAATGGGTACACGTGCAGGTGCTGGCTGTCTGGGACCTCTTTGGGGTGTGCGCTCAAAGTTAAGCGCCATCGACAAAATGTGTCTCCATCTTGAAGCATTCGAGTAAATGGTACATCAGAATGGACGTGCGTCTGGAACTGTCTCTTAGAACCTGTTCGGACACATGCGTAATCAAGGGGTGCACCATATGGAGAGTCTAGCTGTCCGTCCCTCAGATTTTCTCGTGAAAAATGCTGCGCATTGCACGCACACTCATACGTCTATTGTTGTGCTGAAAGATCTTTCTTGTAGCATGTCTTGAGCTATCAGCACAGCATATACGCTTTTCCGACCAACCGTTGGACCCCTCAAGACATCTGCTGATTAGTTTTTCAGAGTATAGCTAGTTGGCACTTGGATAAAATGACGCAGTGGAGCCGGCTTTTCGTAGGATATCTTAGTCGGACCAACATACACTTAGGGATTATCCGGCTAAAATCTACTTACACAGTCACACTATAAAAGCGAGTACAAACTTGGAAATCTGGATGGAGATGGCCTGGAAGGAAAGCTATCAAATGTTGATGGAAAACATATACCCAAGACCACTTGTTTCGGGGAAAAGTAGCACAAATTTATGTCACAACCGAGCATAGCTCCAACGACTAGAATTTGTGATACCGATGCAAAGGTTTGCATTCAGTTCTGTTCACCCTTGTCCAGGCTGAACAGTTTATGCAGATGAGCAAAATGCTTAGTTTTAGCGGAGATTTGCATGACCAGAACGATAAGAAACTTTGTAATAATGAGGCCACAAATATTTTACCTTCCAATTTGCATGCGCTGAAGCAGCGTAATCTTTCGTAGGATAATCCTTCAAGGAGATCGCAGAAAAGAAAAGCCAAGTAGAAACCAATTTACCAGGGATGATTTCCTCCAAAGATACAGAACAAGAGCTGTGGGCTATAACCCAGAAATAAATTATCAATCTGTGGTCTCATCTTTGAGACAAGCGTAAAGGGCATCACCGCACAGCGGTCAAAGTTCACATCACAACGATCAACGTCATGTGATGCGCTATTCGTTGCACACCGGAGGTCACTGCTGCTAGCAAGCTGGTCACAAAGCACACAAAAGCCCAAGCCTCTGTCCCTGGACCGCCATCTGGGTGGAGGTGCAGTATCCTAGACACCAGTGGTAGGCAGTCTTTTGCGGGTGCTGAGCCTTGGCCCAGCAGGATTTGCCCCTTAACAACCAACTGCTCAATGATGGCCGTGGCTGACCATGGTTTCAGCCCTTAAAACTTATCAACCACTCGGTACGGTTGTTTACGAAGGCCATTGGAAGCTGTCGGTGGTTGCTTGGGAGCAGGGGTAAGAGATACACCATGTTCCGATAGGTAGTAATCCGAGGGCCTCCACTGGTAGATTGGGAAGCAACCTAAAAAATTTATGAAGAATGTCTCTTATTGCTTGAAAACGGCTGATCTCCAAATACAGATATCAAATGGGTACAGGAGGGACACATCGCCGGTAGAAGAGGTATGTGACTTCTCCAGCACAGTTGTCAACCATCTAGGAGAACCTGGGTGTTTGAACCACGAACCATAATTCGGTTAACGTAGGTTGACCTCACATTGTTTGTTCTAGCACTATGATAGTGCAGCCCTGGGCGGCGCAACCAAAAGTTCCTCAAAACGAGAGAAAATGCGTATGGAGTCATTAGGAGGGCAACGTTCAGAACGTAGCCACTGCTCTCCAGGATCGCACATCGGTCACTCGGCGTGCCGGGACACCTTCTGTACGGCGTGCTCCAGTGTGTTTAATTTCTGCCCCCGTCTTTTAGACGGTCTTTTGGATTCTTCAGACGGCTGATGGTCACAGTGTCAGAGCGAACCATCCCGGATTGTTCGTGTATAGCCCCTTTATGGGTGATGTACAACCAGTGGGCTGCGAGATAAGAGACGAATCGCGGGTTCATGAGGCGCAGTATTTACCGGTCTTGCTAGAATCTGTGTACTCGTACCATGATAAAAAATAAACCTAGCAAGTCATAAAATGGAACATGTGCCGGCTGTCCACAGAGTTTGCCGGTGACCATAAATACATGGACGTTAAATGGTGCGTACGTGTTTTTGATAGCTTTTCTAATATGGTATGAGCACACCACGACGGCACAACCGAGCATCCTCTTGCTTCCGCACTGGTGCCGCCAACTCGTCCGTGGCACAGGCCTTCACTTGATACTCTTCCCCAACATCTCCCTGAATAAGAGGAACAGCTTAAGCATGGGAGCAAACTCTTCACTTTCCACGAAGAATTCACGGATTCACGGATTGATACACAGGATCGAGGCTTTCGCCGAAGTTTTCCGGTTCGGTCTTGTTCTTGTCTTCCAGCGGCTGCCGTTCACCTAGAAGGCGCAAGTGAAAAAAGGATGTAGCACTGATCTTTATTCTCCTGGCGTGGGGCAGTACGCTCGCCAGCTCGAGGATTCGCAAAAAATTGTCCAACACTGCTTTGAACTGGGTTCTGGAAGGAGCGTAGACAACAGATGGAGGAAGGTTATTCCACGTAACAACTAAGTGAAGTGACAAAAATCGTTGTCTAATAAATGTATGCTCTGTGAGCATAAAAATCTCCTTACCATGTCCCCGTCGTGTGTTCGTCGGATCAGTAGTGAAAACCGTTTTGACAAACCATGTTCAAACAGGGCGATAATACTCCATGGGAAAGAGGTCAAGCACAGTAAGACGCGCCTCATAGTTAACGGATTTAAGGCCGGCAACCATTTTCGTAGCAGTTCGCTGGACACGCTCAATGAGGCCCTTGTCTTTCATGCATCCTGAGCAGACAACTTGGTTGGCATATGCAAGAAACGGTGTGACGTAAGCCCACTAGAGTATTTAGAATTCCACGCGAGTAATACGGGAGAAGGTGCCTCAAGTCATCTGTAGAACGCGAATGTCTTTTTGGCCGGTTACTCATAGTGCAGTGAGAAAGACATGTTTGAAGAGTGCCAGATGCTCAAATCCTTTTTGACGTCTATCCTCGTGATGTCTTAGGGTCCATTCTCACCATATACGGTGAAGGCGTCCGAATGATATGTGATCGCACTTTTCTTCATTCAGAAGAAGGTGCCAGTCCAAACAACCACTGCTTTGCAGCGTCTACATCCAAGTGGAGGGCACTGGAATAGACACTCCAGGAGTTCAAGTCGCCTGCAAAATGTAGACATGGACTTGCAAGAACGTCTGGAGGGTCGCTGACGTATATCAGAAACAGCAGTGGGCCCAAAATGCAGCCTTGAAGAAATCCAACAGAGACTGGCACCGGAAAAGAGTAGGTCGAGCCTACTTCCACTCGGAATGATCTGTCTGATAGGAAAGCCTTGATCCATTGTAGAATTCCCCCTTGAATTCCATGACACCGGAGTTTGTGAAGTAGCGGGACGTTTTGCCTGGATCAAATGTTTTTGAGAAGCTGAAAAATACGACGTCCGACATGAGTCCCTTGTTCTCCGCTTGGGTTGGGCTGTCCATAAATACGAGCATGCTCGTCACGCAAAAACGGTTTGGTAGGAAGCCGTGTTGAACTGGAGATATCAAACTGTTGGGAGTAAGGTAATCTAGGATGGCTCGCTTCAGAATGCGTTTCATCACCTTGCATGGCACGCTAGTGAGGCTGATAGGCCTGTAGCTGCCGGGCGATAGTCGGTCACCAGTTTTGTAGCTTGGCGTGACAATCGCCTCCTTCCAAGCATAAGGAGGCTGACCGTCGTCAAGCGACCGACGAAACACCAGTAGAAATGTTATCAGCGTGAACGGCGTTTCCTTCAGGATCCTTGAATGGACCTCATCTGGCTGCAACGCGCAGAATGAGTTAATCTTTTGCTAGAGTTGACGAGTGTCCTCCACCGTGGAGACCACGTTGGTTAGAGGACGGTCGTAGTCACGCCTTGGCAGTATTGGACTTGACGAGGGCGCTGGGGCTGACTATGGACCTGCATAGTGTGACCAGGACATACATAGGCGGACGTCCAGTACCCCTGCCGTCCGTGATCAGGAAGGTAGTCAGCTTATATCTGCAGGTCGTAAATTAGGTGATTCAGAAACTTTACCCAGAACGGTTTATCACGTGCGTTCCGGCAACAGTTACTACATCTGGAAGGCTCCAAAACAACGCCATCTGCTGCCATCTGGAGAAGCGCATGTGGCTTTAGTGAACTTCACCTGACTGGGCACAAGCAAGCATCCGGTCCCCCGAATATTTGCCAACACTGAAGGCCACAATGAAAGCAAAATATGCGGTGCCTACTCAACAGAGCTGGTCGACGCTTCCGACGATAGTTGTATATGTCCTGAGTGGTAAGGAGTTGCCGAGTTCATTGACCACGGACACGATGGATATTCCTACTTCAGCAGGGCCTGGAGGTGCCTAACCCATTGATTAGCCGTCGATCTGCCGGAAGCCGATCTTACAAAACTGAAAAACCTTATGTTTGTGTTCAAGATAATAAGAGGTGACTACGAGGTGGATCCCCTGCCTACGCAGTCAAAAACGCACAGCAAAGCCAGTGCCTTGAGTACTGTGTTTCATAATTACAAACATATTAAGCTTACTGGCTTGTTCGGATACTTTGAATTTTCGTCTGTCTTGCAGGTCGCCTGCTGCATTTCTAGTGTATCCATTCGTAACGCAAAATAGTTGGTGCTTCGATTACTAGAGGAACGAACAAATACCAAGCAGTTAGCCTTCAGTTATTCATTTAATGCCTCCTCAAACTCCGCGACGGATGAAAGGGATACACCTGCAGTTTCTCAACAAAGATACTTGAAGCCACTTCTGAAACCATAGCACAGAAAGTTCAAAGTCGAATGCACGCCAAACTTTCAAAGTGGAGGGCACTGGAATAGACACTCCAGGAGTTCAAGTCGCCTGCAAAATGTAGACATGGACTTGCAAGAACGTCTGGAGGGTCGCTGACGTATATCAGAAACAGCAGTGGGCCCAAAATGCAGCCTTGAAGAAATCCAACAGAGACTGGCACCGGAAAAGAGTAGGTCGAGCCTACTTCCACTCGGAATGATCTGTCTGATAGGAAAGCCTTGATCCATTGTAGAATTCCCCCTTGAATTCCATGACACCGGAGTTTGTGAAGTAGCGGGACGTTTTGCCTGGATCAAATGTTTTTGAGAAGCTGAAAAATACGACGTCCGACATGAGTCCCTTGTTCTCCGCTTGGGTTGGGCTGTCCATAAATACGAGCATGCTCGTCACGCAAAAACGGTTTGGTAGGAAGCCGTGTTGAACTGGAGATATCAAACTGTTGGGAGTAAGGTAATCTAGGATGGCTCGCTTCAGAATGCGTTTCATCACCTTGCATGGCACGCTAGTGAGGCTGATAGGCCTGTAGCTGCCGGGCGATAGTCGGTCACCAGTTTTGTAGCTTGGCGTGACAGTCACGTCCTTCCAACCGTCGTCAAGCGACCGACGAAACACCAGTAGAAATGTTATCAGCGTGAACGGCGTTTCCTTCAGGATCCTTGAATGGACCTCATCTGGCTGCAACGCGCAGAATGAGTTAATCTTTTGCTAGAGTTGACGAGTGTCCTCCACCGTGGAGACCACGTTGGTTAGAGGACGGTCGTAGTCACGCCTTGGCAGTATTGGACTTGACGAGGGCGCTGGGGCTGACTATGGACCTGCATAGTGTGACCAGGACATACATAGGCGGACGTCCAGTACCCCTGCCGTCCGTGATCAGGAAGGTAGTCAGCTTATATCTGCAGGTCGTAAATTAGGTGATTCAGAAACTTTACCCAGAACGGTTTATCACGTGCGTTCCGGCAACAGTTACTACATCTGGAAGGCTCCAAAACAACGCCATCTGCTGCCATCTGGAGAAGCGCATGTGGCTTTAGTGAACTTCACCTGACTGGGCACAAGCAAGCATCCGGTCCCCCGAATATTTGCCAACACTGAAGGCCACAATGAAAGCAAAATATGCGGTGCCTACTCAACAGAGCTGGTCGACGCTTCCGACGATAGTTGTATATGTCCTGAGTGGTAAGGAGTTGCCGAGTTCATTGACCACGGACACGATGGATATTCCTACTTCAGCAGGGCCTGGAGGTGCCTAACCCATTGATTAGCCGTCGATCTGCCGGAAGCCGATCTTACAAAACTGAAAAACCTTATGTTTGTGTTCAAGATAATAAGAGGTGACTACGAGGTGGATCCCCTGCCTACGCAGTCAAAAACGCACAGCAAAGCCAGTGCCTTGAGTACTGTGTTTCATAATTACAAACATATTAAGCTTACTGGCTTGTTCGGATACTTTGAATTTTCGTCTGTCTTGCAGGTCGCCTGCTGCATTTCTAGTGTATCCATTCGTAACGCAAAATAGTTGGTGCTTCGATTACTAGAGGAACGAACAAATACCAAGCAGTTAGCCTTCAGTTATTCATTTAATGCCTCCTCAAACTCCGCGACGGATGAAAGGGATACACCTGCAGTTTCTCAACAAAGATACTTGAAGCCACTTCTGAAACCATAGCACAGAAAGTTCAAAGTCGAATGCACGCCAAACTTTCAAATTAGGAAATTAATTAGGACAACTTGCAAAAAATGGACGTAGATATAGGTGATTTTTGGCCCAAGCAAATATGCAACAAAATGAAATATTTTGGCGTAAAACCTTTTATCCCATTCGCAAAGGTTTTACAGATAAAAGCATTGTGTGTCGGAGTTATGGCATTTTAGTGTAGACTTTCTTGAAATTTCGGGACCAGCTCCGCGAATGAACGCTCTTCTTCCTTATGGGATCCGCAAGGAACATCTAGAAATTGCGAAGCACGATTGGCTGTCTGATCGGTTTTATGGACAAATGAGAGGTCGATTTGATGCCTTACCGACCCATGCATTTTCAAATGGCAAATCAGGTTTGAACTGAGATTATTGGCCGTTGCACAAGTCAACCGTATGTCTTAGGGGGACTTGCGTTCGTAATTCTTCCTAGGACTTTTAGACCGCCCAAGTAGAATCACTACCTTATGCATCAAGTGAGATGTGCCGTTGTTCGCAAACACGGAGTCTTAGCTTTCAAAGTGATATAGTTTCGTTCTTTTGAACCGCATTCGTGGAAAGTCGGAAATGTTCCGAACAGCGAGGTGTTGCACGTCGCTGTGAATGACACACAGAGTGGGTTCACTCGGACCTTCCCTGGGTTTTGCAGATTCGGATTACCTGCTAAAAAATAACAGAGCGGAAAGTCGATTCCGTGTCCTTCAGGTGGCACCGAAAGGGTGTTGCAGCTGAAAGAGTAGAGAGTGCTAAGGAGAGTGGTGTTACGCCAATCACCGTGTCCATAAACAACTCTATTGTATCGCCTGAGCAGGAGTAGACTACTACCCGGTCCGCTTGAAGTTTTACCTAACCGGTCAGTTTGGTCACTACCTAGTAATTGCACGTTGGCTTCCACAGGATTCACTTCTGTGGAGGTGAATCTGATCTCTGGGAATGCCGATTTAGACGCTTCGGTCGATCTTCTACATGAATTCATAGAGGATGTTACGCCTTGTCACTTGAACTCCAACCTTAAGGCTGAAATTTCAGCCAGTTTCACCTCCATGGCTGGTCCCCAAATACATGGGATGAATGATCACCTTACTGACCGGTTTGCACAAAATAAGTAAATTTCGGTCTCATATTGTCCTGTTTCGTGTAAGGTACTTCAAATAAACCGCTTCCCTTTTCCTAACCGGTTAGTATCATTTGGCCCCACAACTCTTCGTTCGTTGATTTTCTTCCCAATTCCTCACCATGCTACAGGCGAGATGGCTCAGTGGTTAGAGCGCGAAGTTACTGACCGGAAGGTCCTGGTTCGAACCCCACCTCTGCCTCTCGACTTCCCCTGTCTAGGCTTGGGCAACCTGGCAGTATCCCAGCCCTCGTGCTTCCCTCGGGTGGCATGGCAGCTAGGCACCTAAAGGGTGTTACAGCTGAACAGTTTTTTTTACGAGCAAACGTCGCTGGATCATTTGCTTGTCAATTATGTGACGGATTTGTCCCATCCAACGCGTCGCTGTACAAAACAGACTAATGCTATCCAAGCTGTCCTTCCTACATAGAACTCTTCAGTGTCCGTACTTTGCACCAAATTCGCAAACAGCTAATCCTTGCACAAAACGTCATACTATTGTAGTTGATGTATGTCGCATCTTGGGGAACGCGCTGAAGATGTAAGCGTGGTTATGAACCGTACAAGGTTCATAATTAAGACGTTCAGGATGAACTCAGCTTTTTCACATTTTACTCTCCGTGTGTCTGGCGATGCACAAACGATGACTGGTGGAATATATGGAGTGTAAGTTTACCTCCAGGACGGACCGCTCTGTAGTAGATTGGATTTCACTGAACAATTGTGTGTGCGCCGTTTGGTTTCGCAGCCCATTTAAGCTCGCAGCCCTCGTGCTTTCTTCGGGTGGCATGGCAGTTAGACACCGAAAAGGTGCTACAGCTGAATGATTCTTTTGATTTGTTTGTAGCGTCTGTTTATGCCCCAACAGACTGAAGTTCTGACGCTAAGAAGAATTATGTGAGTCCATGCTCAACGAAGTATCATGGTTAAATCAAATATTTAGTCAGCTGTAGCACCTTTTCGGTGCCTAGCTGCCGTGCCACCCGAAGGAAGCACGAGAGCTTATGTACTGCCAGGTTGCCTAAGCCAAGACAAGAGCAGTCGAGATATCGGGGTTGGGTTTGAACCACGTGCCTTTCGGTCAATAATTCCGCGCCTTAACGATCGAGCTGTCTAGAGCTCATGTGTCTTAGCCCCGCAGTACCGATCTGAGCTATCTCTGATACTGTCTACCAGGAATTAACACGGTACTGTCAACTAGAACGCGGATGAACCATAGTGAAATGTAGACGGAGCTGTGCTTATGGCGTTCAATGCTGTCTGTCTATGTTCCCCGACAAGGTCAAATGGTCATTGAATATCGTTGAGATACCTCGCCAATGCTGGTAAATTTCTGCCAGCGAGGAACGACTACGACGATAGGTACGAATCCCCGTACACCAAAGATCTAAGCGTCTAAGGAAAGACCGATATATCTGGAGGACAGCGATGGCTCAAGAGGTGAAGGATTTCTCCACCAGAAGTAGCCATGTCCCATACGACATAATTCAGTCGGCTGGTCAAAGAACAGTAACTGTCGATAAAATGATTAGTGAAAGGGATGGTTGCGTTCGCAAAATCATCTATTGAAAGGATGGGCTGAATGGTTCGAACAGTTCAGGTGGCTTCCTGCAACACGGCTTCTGAAGGCGATCTGCACAGACGAATGGAATATAAAACTTAACTGCTGTCAGAAGACACTAGTGTCGGACGGTTTTTGCCATCCTCCTTGAAAGAGGAAGAATCTCCGTTTACTTAGCTGGGAAAGTTTATTGGTGCTGCGCGTGGTCAAGAGAAAGTTTCCTCACACCAGCAATTGTCCCTATCTTCAAAAAAGTGCACGAACACTATGATAGCCTTAGCCTGGTAGTTTGGCATTGAAGGTGCTCTCCACTTTCATCCTTAGGAGGTTTCCTGAACACAAAGGGAGACAGATCCGTGACAACTAAGCTCGGCTCCATTCCATAGAAGGATATATCGTCCACATGCTCGCCATCTGATCAGTTCTGCGACTGAAGCACTGCTTCCAGCAACTGACGGTGATAGTCTTTATTGGCTTGAAAGCTACCTTTGACTTTGGTGACCATAAACATCGTCATCATCGGTGATGATGGACATTGTTGTAGTGTATTTGGAGCAAATATGTCCTCCCCCCACAACTTCTTGGTCCTTTTTAAAGCGGCGCACACCAGTTCCCGTGAACGCCTGAGTGTCTACTTGGAGATCACACCCGAGTTTAGTACGTTGCGTCAGGCAAGCCTGTCCTCTTTCACTTTTCCCCTCAACTTCATCATTGATATAATCATGGAAGACTCAGCCCCAGCTTCTACCGCCTGTAGGGTCGCAATTTCCACAGTGCATTCATCCATGCATATCGAGTGCCGAAACGATATTGCTCTTCTTGGACCTAATCTCACCTAGTTGCAAACGAAAGTAATCTAACTCACGGCTTGGTATGCCCTGCAAAGTGCAGAGTGTTACCATAGAACTGATTAGGATTAAACCCGAAGCTCATGCTTGTGGATGAGCCGATCGAGGAGGACAAATTTGTCCATCTGGGTTGCTGTATCAGTTTTGGTGGTCTAGCTAAACGTTATTTCCATCCGGACCAGAAAGCCAAGGGATACTTTTATCAGCCTCCGTCGCTAATGTCATTGGCGTGACATCAGCATAGTTGTCAAACGTCTGATCCGCAATAATGCGGTACACTCCTTAATGCTATATGGGGTAGGAACCCAGCCGCACCGAAATGGGGACGTGGAAACTTTCCAGTGTTAAACCATCGCTGTCTTCGTAGCATTCCCCGGGACTAATGGGAATATCGGATTAGTAACACTAAGGTGTGTCGGCTGGTTTTCAAAGGAAATAACTCGCCTACGACAGATGAGGCGACCACACTCCATAAAAAAAAATCGTTCAGCTGTAGCACCCTTTCGGTGCCTAGCTGCCATGCCACCCGAAGGAAGCACGAGGGCTGGGATACTGCCAGGTTGCCCAAGCCTAGACAGGGGAAGTCGAGAGGCAGAGGCAGGGTTCGAACCATGGACCTTCCGGTCAGTACGCTCGCGCTCTAACCGCTGAGCTATCTCGCCCCCATAGTTTGCCCTGACTTGGTTACGTGCATCGCACGTCCGTCGCTCGAATTCCCTGAAGTGTAGTCTTTCCACAACCACTCGGTGGATGGAGCTGAGATAGAGGAGCCCAACAGCGACTGGGAAGCGAAGTGTTAAAGCCGTCACTGGCGAGCTCATCTGCGCTAGTCATGCTCTCTCTGAGCAAAACTGTGGTAGCCATAGCCACTGTACATGTGCACGGGTTATAGCTGGTAATGGTGATGATTGAGGGGAGGTGAACGAGAGAATCTGCGTTCTCGCGAAGAAAATGATGAGGCAACTTTTCTGATTGAGTGTCGCTGAAATGGCGATATCTTAACTGTCGGTTCTAATCACTAAAGGTGAATTCCTGTCAGCAGTAACCACGGCTGTCCGATTCATCTGAGCTATTAAATTTTCACATGCTCCCATAGCCAATGGAAACAGAAAAGATTTGATTATATGCTACTACGTGTATACCAGCTACAAGTAGCAATCGAGCATTTTACTAGCTCTTTGTTGAGCTTTCGGACCGAATGGTGGCGGTAATTTCAGCACGGCCTGGAGTCGCCCAGGACCTAGTTTAATCGCGTTTATGACAACTACTTAACTCACTAAACCAACGGTTTGTTTGGCTGGCGTGCGTATTTGTTAACTCAAGACTAAGCCGCACATTCCCCCCACAGTCATGTGCACCGATCACTGCTATCTGGCTGGATGGAGATCCCGGGACGGGACACATATATGATTAGAGATACAGATGGACGTGAACCAGTCGGACACCCAATAGTTCGCATCCATTCAAGCTGTTGCATCCAATGCATAGCTGTTCTTCGAGCTTTAAAATAAAAAAACTCTACTGCTACTCATGGATTCACACGCCAACGGTATCAGCTGCCTTGAAGACAGCTATTCACTCACATTTTCCCGAGTCATCGGCGAACGAAGCTGTGGCGGCGATAACCACTGTACATGTGTACGCGTTAGAGCTGCTCATGATGAGCTGTCACACACTGGAGTGGAGTGTGTGGCGTTGAGTCCTGTCCTAGGGCATTTTACCAAACGTTCCAGAGGTGGCGCGCTGAGTTGCCAACAATGGCTATTCTTCCATCATAGCTGGAGACCGCCCAATCATCATCATCATCATCATCATCATCATCATCATCATCAGCAGCAGCAGCAGCAGCAGATCAGAACAATATACGGGCGGTACGTTGTTTCTGACAGTCAGCTTTAATACCCGGAAATTTAACCAGGGCTATACATTGAGAGGGTTGCAAACATGAAAGTGATGTCAGTGGTATTACAGGATCTCTTTTTAGTGAGTGTGGACATCAGGAGAACAGTAGATTGGATAGGTGAACTCCATAGTGGACGTATGCGCTCGTCCACAGACGCCGATTATATGGATACTACTGGTAAAATCGGTTCAGTTCCATCAGAGTTACACATTACCTTAAATAACATGAATAATTTTGCCCTTCACTTCTGCAAAGTAATAATTGCTGCCACAGAACTGGGTGGAAGCAAACTCAAGCCAAACGCTTCCAGACCTGCCACTCGACGCAGTAGATAAATTTATTTGCCTGGGTAATTGTTTAAGTCTTGAAGACGAGATCACCGAAATCCGTAGACCATGGAAGCTTTTGCCAATCTTCGACGCCTGTGGCGCTAATTTGATATCGATGTATCTGTCAAGGGCACGGAATGCGCTGTGGTAGCACGATCCATACTACTTTTTGAATGAGAGACATTATCGGACCTGGAGAGAACACCGGGTTAGCGATGGTGATGTACGTAGGAGACTCTCCTGCGATAGATGAGAAAATCGTGCCTCAAAAGGTGTGCAAGTTAGGGTACGCATATTCGGCATGTCAGCGGGCCATCTACTTTATAGAACTCGTTTTACAAAACTATGCGGGGCAGAAGCGACCGAGAGGCAAACCGTCTGTGACCTGACAACAAAGTATGAAAGTACCAACCACCAAAGTCAATCAGGTTGACAACGGTCGCCTTCTTAGACAATAGCTCAGATGCTCTACTAATCAGCGTTTGATAGCATAAAACCCGTGCTCGGTATTTCTTTGGCGTTTACGGAAACGATTTAGAACCTTTGACGTTCATCATTATCAACGGCAAAACATTACCGTTCAACACTGATGCTTCGTTGTCAAACTTCTGATGTTGACATCTTCGAATGCAGTCCTTCTAGTAATTAATCTGTTTCTACGCAATTATGTACTCAAAATACCTGTCCTTGTGTTTGTTAATTTTGTGAACCTGATGTCAAAGCTGCCAGCTTAAGTGTCATTTGTCATTTTTCATACTTTTGACGTGACTATTCATAGCTTTTCTGTTGTGTGGAAGGTCTTTTAATTACAACTATTGCTAGCTCATTGCCGAAATCGAGAGTGGAAAAGCACTCGATCGTGTTGCGTGAAGTCCCTAAGGCAGCGAGGCGGCCGACTGGTGGCTTTGGCATACACGCATGTGGACTAAGGTGGGCCTATCATTTCTTGTGTAGAAGATACTTTGAATCGTTTCCCTTTTGCGACGCCTACAATTCAACTGCATCTGATTCATATACGTGTAAATGTTGGAAAAGTGTTTGTACACGTGTACGCACCAATTGTGAACTTGCGTCACCTGTGGCGTAGGCGTGACATCAGTTTATCCGTCAATGGTCGAGTTTACAATGCTGCGGTGCGCTCCGTATTACTATACGGATCAGAAACCTGGCCGCTGCGCGCCGAGGATGTCAAAAGACTTTCAGTTTTTGACCATCGATGTCTTCGGAGCATTGCCCGAATCTGGTGGGAACACCGGATAGGGAATGCTGAAGTAAGTCGAATGGTATTCGGGAGAAATAACTCACCCTCGATAGATGAACTGATCACACTGCATAGGTTGCGCTGGCTTGGCCACATGCTGCGTATGCCAGTCGACCAACTTCCTTGAAGGGCGCTCTTCGCACAACCACGTGAAGGGTGGAAACGAGACGGAGGCGGTCAAACAATGACTTGGCAGCGAAGTATAAAAGCCATTACCAGCAAACTCAGCTACGCTGGTCACTGCCGTCTTCCTGGATGGGGGCCCCGAGACGGGCCACATCAATGGTTAGAGACATTGTCAGACATGGCCCAGTCGCGCCCTCAATGGCGCTCATGCATCCAAGCTATTGCCTTCAATGCATAGCTCCCTTCCCAATTCCCCCAATTATCGCTTCTGGATTCAATGTGTAATATGCGTTCAGACATATAGGGTCTGTGCTCATAAGGATAATCGGCACGCACTAACCTACTAGCCCCTTTGAGGTGTTCCCACATCATGCTTCACAAATGCACGGCACTCCAGCTGTGGCCGAGCAGAAGCCATGATGCATCAACATCGTGACTATCAGTGTGGACACTGGTGCTTCACGGCCACAAGGTTTATTTAATCGTATAAATAACAATTGTTCACCTCTAACACCCTTTCGGCACCCATTTGCCACGCCATTCTAAGAAAGCACGAGAGCTGAGATACTGCCAGGTTGCCCCGGCCTAGACAGGAGCAGTTGAGATGCAGAGGTTGGGTTCGAACCATAGACCTTCCGGTCAGTAGGTTTGTGCCTTAATCATTGGGCTGTCTAAGCTCTATTATTTATCTGTATAAATGAATAAATAGAATAGAAAAAAGAATAAATAAAATACAAAGACCATGAAACGAACGAATGAAAAGATTGGTTGAGAGAAGGATCTAGTGTTGGGCTACTGCAAGCATTTTGAGGGCATGTACGTCCAAATGCTCAATCGGACCATTTGGAAGGAAGGTAACAGCGCGAACGCCACTAACATTGACCAGCCGCCATTTCTTACGGAATTTTCAGTGAAAAGCGTGGAAAGGCGGACCACATCGACAACACCCAACCCTTTATAATCTCTTCCACACCCTTTTAAAAAGTCACACGTTAACCAACTCACTGCATGTACCAGCTTGAAGGTCTCGGCAGACGATGCTAAAGACGCCTCACATCATCTGTTTGCGGAGGTCATTTTTCTTAACCATACAACACACCTCTTACTGTGGTCTGATTAACACGACCATTGTGGCCCAGCAATATGCCTTTTTGATGCCATAAGTGACAAATTAGCAAACGTGGTCTGGGCCTTCGAGATTCACGCACTAAATTCATCAAACACATTTCCGCCAGAGCTAACACGACTACCGAAATACGTAGAATTCTCCACATCATCCAGTACTTCTCTTTGAACTGCAAGCGGCATGTTCAGAGACTGCACGCTATCAAGCATGACTTTGCACTTTGTAAGTGCAGCGTACGTGCAGAAAGAGGTTGTGATGGTGGACAGTTCCTTCAACAATGCTTGCGCTTGGCCTTCGTCTTCAAGGAAGAGGATGACGCCGTCTGCTCACTCCAATTCAATTCAGTTCAATTTATCAGCTATGAACCGTGTAGGCACCGTAGACACACTGGTTCCAGCTGCTACAGTTTCGATCACCGGAAAACAGGAGAGTGTGGGACATACAGCCAAGCTTGGAGGTGATGGCACATATGGTTAATTCTTAACCGGGGTAGGTACGTTTTGAAGTGGTAGGTGTGGTAGGTGGCCTCCAAGTAACTCGATGTGGGCGTTTGTGTTGGAAGTTCGCACTGTCTAGGAGCGGACTATGATCTGTACACAACTGAAGAAGCCGCTCCCTATTATCCGTACGCTCAGCATCGACCCCAAATCTACCACTTAACTTTGCTTCTTCCGGACTTAGTCGTCTAACTCTGGCATTCATACCACCCACCAGGATTACTATATCCGTCCTTACCGACCGAAACAGTCGTGACATCTTGACAAAACTCTTCCTCCTCAGTCTCAGAACTGCACTTCGTTGGGGCGTATGCTAACACGACAAACACCGTTTACCGCATCGACCTGCGTTAATCTCAATTGAGCCGGGCAACCGCATAGCACGAAGGCGACTGTTTACTGGGATTCAGTCCAGTAAGGCGCTTTTAGCTTTGAGGGTGAGTACAATTGCCACACCGTAGATACCATGAGCCATTGCATCAGGACCACCACGAAGAGTGAAATGTGGAACATTTGAGCTCGTCCTAAAGAGCTTCAGGAGCACGAGTGAAGTGTGGCTCTTGTATGCATGTTTCGGAGACACAACATACATCGATAGAGGGGGAAAGCAAGGTTTCAACAAGGGATGCCTGTTGTCCAATTTGACATAGTGTGCGGACATTAAAGGCTGTAGCGTGGACCAGATGTTTTGAGGTCAGTAAGTGATTATTTTTCTGAGCGAAGGTTTAGGCACGGTATAGTGGGTAGGTGATTGACAAATGGGCTGATTGCACTGCATTGTACGATGGGTGGGGAGGGAGTTTGGGAGAAGGCTGGTGAGCGAAGAGCTGCAAGGGCAAATGATACTTCTCGGTTGCCCAGGCCGAAGAAGAGAGTTTAGTTGAGGTACCCTACATTGAGCCTTTGACTCAAAAGTCTGACCCACAAGGCAGTGGGAGGATGTCGGGTTTGGTTCGGGGACCCTGCCCCTAGCCTTTGACCCGAGAGTCTGGACCGCGAGAGGGCGATTGTTTCTTGGGTTTCCTTGGGGGACCCTGCTCGGAGCCAATGACTCAATAGTTTGACCCACTTGGCTGCAGGTGGCCGTCCTGGCCTGAAGGTGCAGAGAGTAAGGCATTACTGTCTCACTCCTAGTGCATCATCATCAAAGACAGCAACATCAGTGTTGACACTGATGCTTCACTGCCGTACAACCAGAAAGTTCGTCTAATTTCATATATATATATATATATATATATATATATATATATTAAAAGCCCTAGAGTGAAAAGAAGAGAAAAAGAGTGGATGAGGGAGGGGACCTAGTGCTGGCCTATGTCAAGCATTCTGAGGTGCCTACACCTCCAACCGCAATCAGACAATCTGGAAAGAAACTGACAGCATGAACGCCACTGACATCGATTAGCCGCCATTTCTTGCAACGTCTCCAGCCAAGCACAGGCGGGGTCACGGGGACCCCATCCTGGAAGGCGTACAACACCAACAACACCCAAACTCTTCGTGATCTCTTTCACGCCTTTCTGCCAAGTCATGCGCTGTCCACCTCGCGGTTTGCGCCATTCTGAAGGAGGCACGGAGAACAACACTCGTCTCGGTAGACGGTGTTTCGGCATGCGTAGCACATGACCGAGCCATCGTAGTCGGTGGTGCTGGATGATTTCCCCAATTGAAGTACCTGCAGCACAACCAAATACCCGTTTTCTAATCACCTCGTTACTAACACGCTGACGCCATCCAAAACCAGCCACGCTTCTGAGGCATCGGTGGTCGAAAACCTGGAGACGCCTCACATCATCTGTCCGTAGAGGCCATGTCTCGCACCCATACAACAACACAGCCCTTACTGTAGCCTGGTACACACGACCCTTAAGATCTAGTGAGATGCCTTTTGACGCCACAAGTGACGCAAATTAGCAAACGTGATTCGAGCCTTTGAGATTCTTGCACTGACTTCATCAGACACACTTCCGTCAGAGCTAATACAACTACCGAGGTATGTAAAGTTTTCCACAATCTCCAGTGATTCTCCTTGAATTTTAAGGGATATGTCCGGAGACTGCACGTTCTGAAGCATGACTTTGCACTTTGAAGGTGCAAGGCGCATGCCAAAAGATGGTATGATGGTGGTCAGTCTGTTCAACAGGGCTTGTGCTTCACTTTCGTCTTCAAAGATGAGGGCGATCATCTGCGTACTCCAGATCGACAAGGCTCACCAGCAACGATTTGAACACCGGGGTTTTGAAGACCTTCCAGCGTTCGCCTCATTATTTCATCAATGACGAAGTTGAACAAGAATGGAGAGAGTGGACATCCTTGTCTGACACCACTTTTTGTAGGGAAGCTTTTGGAGAGCTCGCCATACACTCTCACCCGCCCAGAAGTATGTGAATATAGGGATCGGATTATGTTTACAAACTTCTGGGGCATACCCTGTTGAGCAAGTATATTTAACAGCACTGACCGATCGACAGAATCAAACGCACCCTTGAAGTCAAGGAACACCAAGATTGTGGGTCGTCTGTACATGTGGCGTTGCTCTAACACCTGACGGAGTGTGAAGATGTGGTCAATGCAGCCTCTACCCGGTCGAAATCCCGCTTGATTCTCACGAGTCAAGGTTTCGCGTGCCATCGTAAGACGACGAAGAATCAATGACGCCAGAAGCCTTGTCACAACAGGAGTCAAACTAACACCTCTGTGGTTGCTACATTCACTGCGAGTACCCTTTTGAAAATGGGCACTACTATCGATTCACCCCAGTTGTCTGGGACGGTCTCTTTCTCCCAGATAGACCCAAATAGTCTAGACAGGCACTGGCTGAGGAGCCCACCGCCATCCTTGAAAAGAGCAGGTGGAAGGTCGTCAGGACCAGCAGCACGATGACGCTTGAGTAGAGAAATACACTCGGACACTTCTGAGACCGAAGGCGACTCCATATTTACGGTCCAGCTTTCTGTTGAAGGCCAGGATTCTGGATTGGAGGTAGCAGGTGGCCAGCTGAATTGCTGTTCAAAGTACTGTGCCCAGCGGTCCAGACGTTCTGCTTTATTGCATATCAGGGAGCCATTTTGGTCTCTGATTGTTTCGCTGACAAGAGGTTTTCGAGGACCAGTCGAACGAATCAAATGGAACAGCCTGCGCACATTTCCAGCATTCTTTGCATCTTCCATTTCTTCGGCCTTTCGGGTCCACCAAGCTTCTCGGTCTGCACGGACACTCAGTTTCACTTGGCGTCGGATGATGCGTCGGGTGGAGTTGTGGTGGCGGCCAGGGGGAATCTGTCGCCGGGTCTCCAGCAAAGACACGGTCCTATCAGAGATCCAGTGTTTGAATGAGGTTGGCTGGGTTGTACCGCAAACAGACGTTCCAACCTTGAGTAGCGCTTTGGATATCTTTTCCCAGTGGCCGTTTATATCCGACACCGTACCGTCCGGCAGGCATTCGACGAGCTGGTTTTGATAGTTTCGTTTGACTTCTGGATCCACTAGCTTCTCAATGGCTAAGCGAGGTGTGCGTTTTGCGTACACCTGAAAAGCGCAATGAAAAGCAGCAGCGTACAAGTGCATGGTCGGAGTCCACGCTGGTGTTCCAGAAGGAGCGGCAAGCGGTGATCGACCCTCGCCACCGATAACTGACGGCGATGTGGTCTATTTGGGTTCGTCGCTGGTTTGTTGGTGGGCACCACGTTGTCAAGCGATTTCCGCTGTTCCGGAAATTCGTACTGCAAAGGAACAGTCTGTGATCGGCACACATCTGAAGTAAGCGGTCTCCGTTGTCCGTTGTACAATACCCACCCCTACAATCCAGCTGCAGCGGCCTCTGCATCACCAAGTTGCGCAGCCGGAACCTGGAAGAGAGCGAGGGCAGTCAGTTCGATACGGTACTTGCGTCCTGCGTCCTTGTTTCTGACAGACAACATACATCAATGCTGAGGGAATCCATGTACGAGCAATAGCCACCTGTTGACCTGCTTGCCTCAGTGAACGAACATTAAATGTGGCTAAGTAGACAGCTTTCGGGGTTTGAAAACAGACTTCCAAGTGTTTATGGATGCAACGGAACTCGGACGTACAGAATCTGAAGCAAATGCGTGATGCAGCGCGGCAAACCGATCAGTCCTAGAGCTGGAAACTGCGGAGGACGTATTAAAATTGGGGCGGGGAGGGTAGAAGGGTTCTTTCGCGCGCAACCACGTGAAGGGTGGAAGAGAGTCAGGCTAAACAATGACTTGGCAGCGAAGTATAAAAGCCATTACCAGCAAACTCAGCTGCTGGGTCACTGCCGTCTTCCTGGATGGGGACCTCCCGGAGACGGGCGTTGCATCAATGGTTGGGAGACATTGTCAGACACAGCTTTGGCCCAGTCGCGTCCTGGGTAAATGGCGCTCATGCATCCAAGCTATTGCCTTCAATGCATAGCCCCCTTCCCAATTCCCTCGATTCTTAACAGCCCACTGACAGTGGTGTATTTACGCAGCTCGCGCCTCCAATGTGCAGCTACCTACCTCACCCCCAAATCATCGGCGGACGAAACTGTGGCAGCTGGGCAACCACTGTACGACAAGTACACGGTTTCTTACAGCCGCTGCTGCTGCTGCTGCTCTGCTGCTGATGATGATGATGATGGGCGATGATGATGATGATGATGATGATGATGATGATGATGATGATGATGATGATGATGATGATGATGATGATGATGATGGGGGAGGGTAGAAGACGGAAAACGTGAAAGTGTAAGAAGGAGGCGTCAGCAGTAACATGTTTCGCTTACCCGCCCTGCTGTAGCAGCAAGTAAGGCGACCCGGCTGATGGCACCACGCGACGGCCGATGTGGCATGAAAGTACTGTTAGTTGTGAATGTCATGGTTGTACGAGGGCTGGGATACTGCCAGGGCGCCCACACCTAGACAGGAGGACGATTAGGTCCTCAACCAAAGCCTTTGGCTCAAAGCCTAACCGCAAGGCAGCGGTGTTGGGCTGAAATGCAAGTACATTACCATTTTTACGGAACACGTCGCCACACATGTTCCAACCCCAACCTGGAGGGCCAGGAGACTGCGTTCGTCAGACCTCTATCCATGGACCAACCTGGTATGGAGACTCGTGAGTGTCACGCGGGCACCCCCCAGTATAGCTCAATGGGTCGCCGAGGTACACAAACCGCCACACCACTGTAAGGTCCAGTCTCTTCGTGACGGACTCCTAGTGCAGCTGTGCAAGGTGCCTTTGAGCAGCGCCAGACTCTTTGGTTTTAAAAGTAATGACCGCATTTAATAATGCGTCGGTGATCATGGTCAACCGTTGGGCGATCGGAGTGTGCAGGATTTGGAGCTGATCTTTTCTAACCCGTCCTTCCTCGGGGAAGGCATCGTTGTTTCCATAATTATGAACATGATGGTCGCCTGGGGGAAACGCCTTACTGCCTTCACACTCCCATGGCAGAAGACAGTACGACTTCACTTCCGCGCCTCGTAATACGATTTCTCGAAAGTACGGGAACTCGCTGTTCTTCGTCGGTCCGCTCCCTATTGACGCTCCTGGCATGGTTGAGCCTTTAGGAACTTAGTCCCAGCCAGTATGGCCTCCATTATCATTGCAGCACAGAAATCCAACCACCACGACAATGTGACAGTTTTAGGTTTGGTTCTAATCAGTGCACCACTACAGCAGATGTCCGCCATTGTCAGTGCCTTTCTAGTCCAATGGAAAACAGCCATCTAAATGCCTTTCACCAGCGCGATAACTGCTTGCGAGTTTTTGTCACCGGCAACCTCAACAATGTATGCCTCGCTATTAGAGGAAATAACGTTTCATAAAAACTGCTTCATACAGGGTAAAATCTTCAGGTTGTTAGAGTATACAGTGACCTCTCGTTTGCAGGATGACTTTATGGAAATCGCTAGACATAAAACACTGACATCCACTCAGGCAGAATATTCTTTCGCTTGACGAGCTACGATCAACTTCGTGGCTTCACTTCCAGGTACGCAATCGGAAATGTAAGAAATTTACTCAGTCATCAACTTAGCAATTTATCTGGCATCCCGTTTTGGATGCACAACCACACAGCAGCTCAAATCAAGCCCAGTGTCCAGTCTATGGCAGCCTGTTGGCTTGCTTGATCTACAGCGCGAAGAATGCCATCAGGTCTAGCGGTGTGACCTATTGGAGGTTTCCGTCAATGAGAAGCCTAGGATAATAAAGGGAACGAAGGAATAGATGTGAGAATGAAAGAGTTAGTAGTAACATGAGTTTGTCCACGCCCTGCTCAGTAAGGACAGTAAAGGTGACCTGAATGGTGGCATCACGCAACGGCTGATGCAACATTCGGCCATTTTTGGTTGTTATATATGTGCGGAAGCTGGGATTCTGTCAGGGTGCTCAAACCTAGATAGGAGGACGATTGGGTTGAGTCAAAGCCTTCAACTCCAATCTGATTTCGAGGGAGTGGTAATAGGCCTAAGACCAACCCAACAACCCAGTTTTAAGGAGCACGGCACTACACCTGTTCTACTCCTAAACTGGAGGACCAGGATCCTGTTATACCTCTGATCATTCACCAACCTTGGCCCAAGTGGTTAGAGCGCGAATTTACTGACCGGAAGGTCCGTGGTTCGAACCCGACCTCTGCCTCTCGACTTCCCCTGTCTAGGCTTGGGCAACCTGGCAGTATCCCAGCCCTCGTGCTTCTTTCGGGTGGCATGGCAGTTAGGCACCGAAAGGGTGCTACAGCTGAACGGTATAGCTCACTTAGTCACTGCTACACGCACTAAGGTCTGATGTCTTGGTGATAAAGCATCAGGCCCAGAGCGAACGTATCCTGTTTCTTCCGGCTCAACATCACTAAAGTGTGGAGTTTTTCCTAATTTCATCTTGTTCCATCCAACATAGATCGCCCAAACTTTAAGCACATATCATACAAAGAGCTGCTATGGTCTGCTTCTATTCGGCACATACATAACTCCTAAAAAAGAGCCTTTAGCGCTGTTTTGGCTGATTCATGAATCCATTCGGTAACTCTCGAACGCTCGACATGCGCGACGCTGAGGCATTCGACTAGTGGTTCAGGTGACAGCTACAGTGTTATCGAACAACGCGACAGTTCATTTGAATCGACTCAAGCATGAAGCACGAATTCGCGACGTCATCGGTGCATGAACAGGTGCTTTGAATCCACAGAAACGGAATCTTTTTGTTCAAAAGTATTGGTGGACAATTTCCTGTTCAAACTCTGAGCAGGTTGCCAAAGCAACCTTGCGTCTACGGAAATTACTGTTCGCCAGTGTGAAGCGGAAGCTTCTGACTTTGGCAAGTAACGAGACAAAAATTCTCTTGAATTTAAAGGAAGTTCCTACATTTGCATTTGAGGTTCCGTCTATCTATCAGGTGTAGTTGTAGTATGTGATTAAGCGGAAACACTTAGCTAACTAGAATAAAGTACAAGGGTCAAGTTAGCGAATGACTAACAATGCAAAAAGTGATGTTGGGTGATAACAAAGTTGCCATTTGGGTGGTCCAGATGGTACACTTATGGACACGTTTCCGCTTATGAGTCATCTCTGGTTTGTCCAGAGTTTTGATCTAAGGTTGGTTCATTTGCCACCCGTTGGTGGTTTGAAATCATACTCTTCCTTCGGTAGATAACTAATAGCCCATCGGTCTGGTTTGACCGCTAGCTACCCGCCCCCATCCATCACTTTTGCTATACCTGTGGCGTATAGTTCTTGTTAAACAGGACCCGTCTCAATATTGTACCCTACACCAATACTCCGAGGTGAGTACGCGCAGGCTAGGCCGGGTTATTTTACTTGCACTGCCCTCGCCAGACAATGTTTACGACAACAGCGGCAGCTCCGAAACTAAGTATTTTACTGGACATTTCCAACCTTTTTTTCCATGGAATGTGATCGTCTGTGGACGAAAAGGCGTTTTTATTGATCCAGCTCATTAAATTCCCCTTAGACCAACACTTCACAGGTACTTGCAAATCGGCGAAACATAGCCCATCTTTTCTGTAGCTGCGCTCTCGGCTGACTTTCTCCATAGAGTGTCAGGGCCATTCTCTGTCGTTTTTATTTGGGAAACCAGTCACTCCTTCCAAGTGGTCATACCCGTCGCCGTTCACTCTTTACCGGCACAACCAAACTTTGTTTCTCCTTTCACTTCTCTTCATCTTCAACCTTGTTTTCCTCCGCTCACGAGTAGACAGGTACTTGATATCACAATTATGTTTTTACTCACTGTCTTCGTCATGTTTTATCTTTTTGTAGGCATTCTGTTGGCTTCATCGCACTTCCACCTTTCCTCCTCAGGTATACCAGTACAAACCCACCATTAGCATAACCAAAGCAACAATGAACCAAACAACGGTACTACTACTGACTAGTAAAACAATCCAAAACAATTTAGGGGAAATCATTCCCATATGAAATTTGCGAATGTCTGATTTAAGTTCATCTTGGCAAGTCATGTCAAAAGATCTAACAATTCAAGTGTGGGATGTGAGAGTCATAAATGACCGAATAATGAATTGGGCAACCCTATTCACTGTCATGATGGTCGAATCTCCTCCAAGGAGAATTCGCATGAGGATGCAATTTTTATCGATTCCTCCTGTTTTATCTCCGAAGAAAAATAGCTGTACTAGCCGTCGTTAACATTCCACCTATGTTTATGTCATAATTATACCTGTTCGTTTGATACTCGGCTGCTTGATTACAGTTTGACTATTCTCGTTTCAGCTCCTCAAATGTTAGAAGGCGGATGGTATTTCAACCAGATCAAGGGAACATGCGAAGAAATAAGTGACGGTGTGTGCATAAATTCGCTAAATCTTACTGACATTTATCCTGCTAGCCGATATTATCTCTTGTGTCGAGTATGACAAGTCCGGTGAGTTCCTCGCAACTGGAGATCGGGGTGGTCGCATCGTCATTTTCCAGAGAGATCAAAAAGTGAGTTACTCTCTTGATCTCTGTCTGTCCACTGTCGTCCAATCCGTTTTTTCCTTCCCTGATGGTTCTTTCTGTTAACAGCTGAGATGGGTCAGTGGTTAAAGCGAGATTTTACCGACAAGAAGGTCCGTGGTTCGAAACAAGCATCTGCATCTCGGCTATTCCTGTTTAGGCCTGGGTTACCTGGCAATATCTCAGTCCTCGTGCTTCATCCGAATAGTGTGGTAGCTAGGCACCGAAAGGGTGTTACAGCTGAACGATCACTATTTTTTATTATTATCTCAGTGCTACTTACAAATCGCAACGCCCTCGTGTTTCCTGCAAATGATTAGGTGATTATCACCATCAAAATTGACCATAGTTGTTTTTTCATGGATGTATTGTATCTTCATTTTATGAGAAAAGAAAATAATTAGGGCAGTTTCGCTTGTTTTCCTTTGGACACGCGTCAGATTTTGTAATTTCTGAAAAGTTATTTGCAAACTCGACCCTTACTAAGGGCTGGCAGGTATGGTGGCATACCCTTGTATACAGGTTGAGGTTTCTCCTCACCTAGTAGCAGCAGGTTGACACGAGGATCGTTACTGCCGAAGCACGAAGCAAGAATAACGAAAATTGAGGTACCATATGGCTTTTCAGGCCTATATAAGAACCACTGAAAAGTCGTCGGTTGGATCGTACCATCAATCTCTCAGTCTGATGCTCACGCATCAACTCTGGGGCACACAAACGCTAAAATTGTGCCACAGGCGAACAGCCTGCGTTTAAAAAAACATTTCTTGACTTATCCACAAATACCCACCTCTCTGCGACTGGCCTCTGTGTTAGGATCAGCCGGCTGTCTGCGAGTACTCCCCCCAATCCTGCCTCCAGCGACCAAAAAATAGGTTGTCTGAATCCCGAAACAATCGATATCAGACTCGACAGTGGCCGTCCATGTAAAGTGGATCAAGGAGAAGGCCCTCTTCTCGATTTCGTCTTCCAGCTTGTGAAGAGCATATCCCACCCACTGTTTATGCCGTTGGAGGTACATAGAGGGTTGTGTTGGTTCGCAGACTGATTTCTATTCTGTGCCTTAGAGCGTACTGTAGTTCAAGCACGGCCTTTATGGCATTGTTAATCATGTTGTTGACTTTGTTTTTCGGCTGACCATTATACGAAATGAGAGGTCTGGTGCATTTCAAGAATTCAGTGGTTTTTATTGCGGAGTCTCCCCGCATTAGTGATGTTTCTATGTTGGCCACAATGATTGTAACCTTTTGGTTTTGGCAATGTCAGCCTCCAAACCGTTTATTATGACGTACAGATTGTTCCGATTTAGTGCTGTCAGTACTATCATCAAGAACGACATCGGTGTCGGTCAACTATCCATGATATGTTAGTTAGCTCCAGTCCAGGACTTTTTTCTGTTATTTATGGTATAGCTGAACAAGGCTGAACACCCTTGTCGAATTCGGGTGCGTAGAATGGGCTCACCGTACAATCAGAATCGGACTTTGGTGATAGATTATTATTACCTCTTTGGGTGCACCAATCATCAGCTTTGCGCAGCACAGCGCATCTCGTTCTTTTGAATCGAAGAGTGCAAGAAATTATACAAAAAGACTGTCTTTAGTTGTTTGAAATTGAGGCGATGTTACATTATTCGCCGCTAAATAATTACTTAATGAACGTCGCCCCAACCAGGATGGAACCTTGCTTGACTGGGACGGGTGCGTGGATGCCTTCCAGATTCAAATATTCAGTAGAAGCCTAGTGGGCCTCGAGCGGTTTGGCGTTGACAAGAAAACATCAAGCATCGGTCCACTTGGACTAATTACAAGTTGTCAGAACTATTCTACCATTGTTTTCCCTTTTTCCATCCAATTTCTTAATGCACTTTTTTGGATTAACTGCGTTATCAAAAGTGCGACACCAAACACAGACTGACGTTTTCCCTCTCTCTCTCTCTCTCGAATTGTAGCAAGAAAGTCCCTTTCGTGTCAGTCACACCGTCTACTGCACATTTGTTAGTCATGAACCGGAATTCGACTACTTGAAGTCCCTGGAAATTGAAGAAAAGATCAATAAAATTCGATGGCTTCCCCGACCCAATCATGCCCGTCATCTGCTATCCACTAATGGTACTACCATGTTTTTCCGTTCTACTGTTCACCTTATACCTCTGACCTGAGGATTACACACCGACCCACTACTCAGCTTAAGTGAAAGACTTGGACTGTAGTAACGCCGTGAAATCGTAAAGTCTTACTACTGGACTATGCTGTGTACATTCTTATCCAGTCACTGGCCACCAAACTGAGCTGCATTTCTCAATGTCTCGCCATCCTGCAAAGGAATGACTCCAGGCTGTTATTCACAAAATGCCTCATGTTTTTTCTTCGGAGGGTCTTCTGTTTGATTTATTAGCATAGACTGAACCCACTACAACGACATGCAACAGGCGTAGGGTTTCATAGGCCATAGCTGCTTCGGGCTTTTCTTCCCTCCAGTTTCGCTCCTTTGTAGGAAAACTTCATGCAAGGTACTCCATGGAAATTAGCTCGAGTGGATTTTGAGACTGGCTGCTACATTCTTTGTCCGCAAAAAAGCGGAGAGGCTGGATATTGGTTATCAGAATCACTTCATTTAATTTCGGAATGTGGTGAAGCTTCTGAACGACGCCTCTTAATTCGATCGGATTCAAGCGGAGCTGGATGATACGACGGCATTACAGCCGTTTTTCTTTGACCTTAAGTGAGGAACAGTTTATTTGCTGACTGCACAAGGGCATGGTACCAAGTTCCCTATCGTTGTTATTGGCAAGGGGGCGGCCACCGGTAAGACTCATCATATGTACTAGATGCAGATAGGTGGCCACTATCAATGGTTTTTACCGTGTACCAGTCTTATGGGTCAGGCTCAGTTTTAGCCATTTTTGCTACCTGCATACTATTTGTGACTATCAACCCACTTCAAAGCACAGAAGCGATCGTATATCCATTACAAGAAAGAGTCACCCAACATTAGGCTGGGGGACTTTTCCGTGTCCACGATTGCCTGAATCGAACACGTCTTCGACCCCAGTCCGACTAATTTGGTGGACGGACGGTTAAAGTACTTCACTAGTGGCGATTCCAAGTCGTAGTACTTAGTAGTCACATGCAGTTAGTTCACAGTACAGTTCACACCACATTACATTGACTTTGGCTTCGAACTTGGCAATACGTGGGTAGCCCTCATAAAACACGAAGAGGCGTTACATAAACGGAGTACTGTGAGTTTGTGTGTGTGCTGACACCGTGGTTTATACGGTATCATTGCAAAATTCGTCCGAACTGATGAAATCATGTATTCAGCGAGCGTTCCAGAAATCGGGGAGCTAGCAAATATTATGTAGTCACAGGTCTGTCGTTGTGTATGCGTGCTCATACGTGTGTCTCTGGTGTTGCTTCCACCCTCAGACGTGCTTGTGTAGCTGACTTTAATTTGGCCAAAGTCTGACACCGTTTCGTGTGAATGGAAACTAGGTTATTTGCATCCGGTTCTCGTCCGATCAATGGAGCCCGATCGATCATGCTGTATCTTGTTTGTTTCTGGTTAATTTATGTTGTATCTCTAAGTCCCCATACAATGTGATGAACACATAAAAATTGACTATCCATCTACTGCTGATATGCTTTTTGCTATGTATTTTGTGCTGGTGAAAGACAAGACCATCAAGTTATGGCGAATCACAGAACGTCACAAACGCGCAACTGGTTACAATCTGACTCAGGAGCAGAATCATATGGATGCTTCGTTCGACGAACCACAAATCAGTCCCCAAACGACCCGATTTGCTCGCCCCGATGATCTCAGGGTACCTCACTTTGAGGAGATCGAACCCACAGTGGAGGCGTTCCCCAGACGAATATTTGCCAATGCTCACGCCTACTTGATCAACTCCCTGTCCGTCAATTCCGATCAGGAAACATTTTTGTCAGCTGATGATCTGCGAATCAATCTATGGAATCTGCAGATTACCGATCAGTCATTCAGTATCCTTTGGTTTTGTGTTTTTTCCATTTCACCTGTATAATATCCAATGGATTTAGAAGGGGATGACAGACCTTTTGGTATAAGGTCATTGTAAGGACGAAGGGGATGCAGATCCACACTATACTACTTTATATATATATATATATATATATATGTGACCTCCAGATGAGTCTGCGTGTTCTCTATGGTGTCATAGCGTCCGCGTTCTTTTTTGAGTTCGATTTACATTTGACTTTGATACTATGCGGATTATTTTAGGAGTGTTGTGTCTACTGGCTTCTTCCTCCAAAATCTGTGTATACGTCACCGCTGTCGACTGTGGACGAGAATGAGTCGTTTCTCTCGACTCCGTAAGTATAAAATCCCAGGATGCCACAGTGGCAATAATTTTTTTTTCATTTACCGACGTGAACGTCACCTACTTTCTTGGTAGCTATTAGGACGTTGTCTTTTCATGGCTTTCCTTGACTTACTGCTCGTCAGATATTGTTGACATTAAACCGGCGAACATGGAAGACTTGTCCGAAGTCATAACTGCAGCCCAATTTCATCCCACCGCCTGTTCCCTCTTCATCTACAGTAGCAGCAAAGGAACCATTCGCTTATGTGACATGCGCCAGCGTGCCCTGTGTGATGAGCATGCATTATGTAAGTCTTGTTTACGCTAATCGTCTCTCTCTAGGTAGACCACCTGAAAGAACCTTTTTGTGGAAGCACTGAATAGCTCTCTGGAGAGAACACCGACTAAACTTATCGTCCGTATTCTCTGTGGTCTGCAACCGATGCCCCCCAATTAGTGACTTGAATTGTAAGAGCTTAGGAGCTCATCTAAGTTCAAAAATGGTTGTATGGACGATTTGATTTATCCGAGTCCATCTGCTTTTTCAATGCGGACTATCTTATCAACACCTCATAACGAACTTTAGGCTTTCTGCTTGCGAAGATAAAATTCTACCTCGTACGACCTCTGTTGGTCAGTTTCTGGAAAGTGATGACAGCGAGTGTTGAAATCCAATTACCGGTGACACAAAATACAGAAATTGCATCCTGGAATCTTATTCTTCCCGCTTAGAACGACGGGAATTTATACAATTTTTATATTTTATTTTTTACGGTTTTTTCAACGTAAGCCAACCGTTGGGTGTAGTGTGCTACCAGATGAGTTAGCTAATCACTGCTGAACGGACCAGACATTGTTCATCTGCAGCGTCTTTTTGGAGCACTTTTATCATGTCACCCACAGGAAGTACAACTACTGGCAAGCCGAGGGATTCTGTTGGGGGCAGTTTAGAAAACGGGGCTAAGCTTGAACTGTAAATCTGTCTGATTTGAACCCTTTTGGGTTCAACTCTCAATGTGGATCATCGTCTGGCCTGTATCTGGTGGGTAAATTTGTCTACCGTCTTAGTTGAATCACCGTCAAGAGATACTCGCTTGAACAGTATTGGTTCAGTTTTTTATTCGGACCCAACTCCCAAAGACCTTTGTTGCGCATTTTTTAGCAACAGCTTTCGCTCATCATGTAAACTGAGCTTCTTGAAAATAGACTGTTTTTTCGGAAGAGTTTGGGAAACATTCGGTAAATTTATTGCCGGACATCGTTTCGCTTTTGTCACAAAAGTTTCGTCAGACCAATTGTCTGGGTTACTAGGTTAGTCAAGATTTCAGGCGGAAGTGGAACCAATCAGCTAATTTGGGCTAACTCGGTGTTAGGCATCGGCTAAGGGATTTTGTTTACTAGGGTGAGTCAGGAACCTACGTTGATTTGGGTCCAGCTTAGGGTCTATTTCTTCCGATTCACTCCACGTGAAGATTCCTCTTAAACGTCGTTTACACTTTTCGTCCATCGTCTGGATGTGCTAGTGCTGCGATAGTTGTGTAAGGACGAGAGATTCTATGAACTTTGGTCGGGTTGAGATCTCTACCCCTTTTGCTAATTATTCTACGTTTATTGACAACCATAGACCGTCACCGTCGGCTTGTCTAAAACCGCTCTCCATACGCTCGCCAGTTCCACACCCTCGATTCTATTCACACTGTGATGCTTGGTGATTTCTACAGCCTCGGCCATCAGCTGTTGTGGTGTGAATCACAGTCCCCGTCTTGAGACCTTTACATTCTCTACATTCTGCGTCCTGTGTCTAACACATGTCCCTTAGCCGACACCTAACACCGACTTAGCCTGACTTAGCTGGTTGGTTTTCCATACGTCTTAAATCTCGACCAATCTCGTAGCCTAGTCACTTGGCCTGACGAACTTTTGGGTCAAAGGTGAAACGATAACTTCCCAATAGGCTCCAAGCGTTTCCCAATACAGAATGTGGTTTTCATAAGCTTTCGAACAGGATTGTACAACAGTTAGTTTTAGTTATTAATTTCATTTATATGTTACTGAGGCTGGCACTTCCGACAAGCTAAACCGATCCCATGGATGTTGGGATATTCAAGGAAGCTTCTCCAAGCTTGAGATAGTTGATTCACCACTGTATCCGGTTAAACGCTCAATTTCTACAGTGCACGAGGCTTTATCCAAGAACTGTCACTCTAATTGGAAACGTTTTCAATGATTCATCGTCTGGCCGTTAAGAATCTTTTATGGGATGGAAGTGAACGATAAGACAGACATGGGGGTAGGAAAATGTGCGTATCATTCAGGGTGAAAGTAATCTGACACACAGCTAATTTTCTGGTTTGTGTGGGAGATACGCCCTTGTGTGCACTATCCCACCTGAACGAGAGGCGAATACTGGGCACAATCAGCTGGAGGGATTGGACATAGCTTCTGTGCACATAGTTAGGATGTGAGAAATCAGGTGGCAACAGCCTCGGCAATAGCAACGTTAGTTAATCTGACCGCTTTGCACTGTTTTTTTTAACCCGGCGACCCGAAATGCAGTGCCTCGATGAACGACGTGTCCCGTGTCGTCTGGGTGGGCTAAAATAGAGCTTGGGATTTCGCCTCTACCTCCCAGGGCGAGTCACTTTGAACAGTGTTCTGTAGTCCGCTTGGACAAGTACCGCGCCATTCGACCTACGTACTGGACACCACATGCCCAGTTGAATTCGTAAACGACTATCAAGGAGGTCAGCATTGGTAGAATTTGCTGATTGTGTGCTGGTAGACCTTGTCCCTGATCACCGTTCGCCTTGGGCGTCTGATGCATCTCTTTATGCAGGATGCCTCTCGTATTGACATTGGACCCTCACAGAAGAGTCTTAACAGTTCGTAGGGAACTCAGTGACAAAGTAGCTACGCGAGGACCTGAGTTGAAAGTATGGGCTCACATATTGTTATCTCGTGAGCAACACTTTGATGTTACCGTATGCGTCGGAGTACTGAACGCTGTTTTGTTTATTTATGTGGCTCCGATTCTTTGAAGGACACCTTTCATCGAGATCTTTTCCACCACGAAGAGCTCGGCTATAGTTATGATAACAGCAGGTTTTAATGCGCAGGAAAGACACCTTTATTCATCAGAAGCACACCTTAGTGTTTGTCTAGCCTGAATGTAAAACAATGACAATGATGAACATCTTTTGTACTGATCACGATTTTCGCAGAAATACTGGGTTTAGACGCAGTTGTCACTACTATGCTACCTGGCACTATTCTACCGCTGAGCAGCCTTGGAGTCAAATTGACTCTGGTGTCACCAGCTACCAATAGTGTGGTTCAGTCCTTGATTGCCAGACGTTTTGGAATACACAAGTTGATTCAGATCATGCCCTTGTTTGGCACAGATTTTCATTAAACCCGCTCCGTGGACTTCAAAAACTGGCCCCCCATTTCGCTGTTGGAAGGTTTTGTGAATCACATGCTAGGGAAAAATACCAAAGTCTACTATACAATGCGTTACAAGCGGCCTCCTCGAAGGACATTGGCCGTTACTGGGATGAAAAAGCCATGGCTGCACATGACACCGAGAACCCCGCTTCTAGTGTTCCCGAGCGCGTACACGAAAGCCATTGGACCTCTGAACGCTCATTACCACTTATTGATGCGAGGTGCTCTACCACTTCTAGTTCGAATTACCGTCGGTCAGTCGGAAGCTCGAATGTAGCCTGTGTGTGATCAGAGAGGCATGGTGGGACCAGAAATTTCAAGAAATGGAAGAGGCCAGTGCAGCTGGGAATGCATGGAACCTTATCCAGCCAACACACAAAGCAGGACCTAAAAGGCCATTCTTGAGTTAATCAAATATACTGTTGGAATTCTCATTTATAATAAAGAGTCTAGACTGCTGGACGGAATATTTTCAACAGCAGTTCAGTTGGCTTTCTGCTCTTGACCCACTAATTTTGAACGGTGGTTTGTGAGTGTAGTTCCCCCCTTAGTTGATGAAGTACTAATATGCCTTTTTCCTTTAGATCACCATCGGAGTGCTGGACCAGATGAGCTTCTCCCAGCCTTGTTCAAAGTTAAAGTGGTATCTTTGTGTTCCGCTTTGACTAGACTGCTTTAAGTATTTGAGTACTCGAAGGTATTCCAGAGAAGTGGGGCTAGTCGTTGATCGTACTTGTTCTTAGAAAAGGTGACCAAACTGAATATCTCAACCGCGTGGATATAGGTCTTATTCCGGTCACAACATGACTGCTGGCTCCCCCTATATCAGGACGCCTCATTTCGGCACGTGAGATGCAAGTCCGAGTGCACCAAACAGGATTTCAACCTTACGTATGGTGAATTGATCATATTACACCAAGTGCTCTAGCGGTGCCACTTATACCCCGACCAACCGTTCCGGTTTTCTTAGACTTTGAAGGAGCATGCGACTCTCTGGATGGGTAGCTCCATAACTGCTTTTGGCCGGAGGTGTATGTCCTTGGAGTGTGTCGTTGTCGTTCAGCTGTAACACCCTTCCGGTGCCTAGCTGCCGTGCCACCCGAGGGAAGCACGAGGGCTGAGATGCTGCCAGGTTGCCCAAGCCTAGACAGGGGGAGTCGAGAGGTAGAGCTGGGGTTTGAACCACGGACCTTCCGGTCAGTAAATTCGCCCTTCAACCACTTGAGCCATCTCGTCCCCTTGGAGTGTGTAAACGTTCTTTTCCTACCTCCGGTCTTGTTAGTATACGGTATACTGTTCAAAAGTCTCCTGACAATTAGCGGAGCTTGTCAGGACTGTTCTCTCTTCCTGGACTGTCATGGACCACACGCTGTAAGCAACCATGAGTCTAGGTTTTGAAGTCACGTCTGGAGGGAGGTTACTGAACTTGAATTATGTGGGAGACATTTTTTCCGATTACTTGTCTGCGCAAATTACTCTTAACAGGATATCGGGGGTGGTCTCTATTTCAGTATGCGGTTTGAACGTTGGAAGTTCAAAGTCTTACTTCATGACTTCATGTCGTCGTCTTGTGCTTCTCTGAAACATCAAAGTAAAGGACTTGAGTTTGTTGGTCAGCTCATGTATCTTGGCAACTGCATAAGCAGTGACTGTACTCTAACATGCGAAGTCAGTACGCGGGTAATCGAGACGCGAGCAGTGTTCGCCAACTTGCGTCATTCATGGCGTCAGAGAGGAAGTTCACTGCAGCCATAGAGCCAACTATGAAAAGCAAATGTAAGTGCGGTCTTACTCTATAGCTTTGAGACTTGGCTTCCTCGATCCGAGGACCTGAGATTTCTCGGTATGTGATGGAAGTTAGGTGGCTGCAGCGCGCGCACACCGAGGTGGTGCGTGAGCGGGTCATCATCGTCATCACTGGCAGCATGACAACAGCCCAACTGGCATGAAATTTCGGGGTTTTATGTGGACTGAGCTACTGCTGGGGCGCCTAAACCTAGGCAGGAGGACGATTAGGGTTCTCAACCGAAGTCTTTGGATGAAAACCCTGACCACAAAGTAGCAGTGGTTGGCTTGAGACCACTTGAGTAGCTCAAGTTTCAAGGAAAAAATTGTCACGTTTGTCCCAACCCCAACCTGGAGGGCCAGCAGAGTATGTTTATCCGATCTCTATCTATTGATGAACCTGGTAGAGACTGGATGCTGCACGAACATCCTCCAGGATAGCTCAATGGGTTACTGGGGTACAGAAACTGTCGCACCTCTATAATGTCCAGTTTAATGGCGATTTCGTCCCACAAGTGAAGCCAATCTATGCTGAAAAGCCGAAAAACTGTACATCTGCTTCATTGTTGTTGGGAATCATCAGTAGTGTGCACCTCACGAAACTCACGAAGCCCTGCTTGCGGGTGGTTAGAGGTCTTGCAGGGCATGGAACACAACCGATCCCAGCGGCACTCATGCCGTCACTTCGTCACCGGACTTCCTAGCTAAGGTTCGCCTGTCCTTGTATGGTTTGCTCGTGTTGTGTGAGTTTCGCAAGGACACCGCTGATGTTTACATGATGCCCAGATGTGTTTATTTTAATGCTATTCTTTATCGTTATCCCTATAGATATCGGGCTTTGAACTATTACGGCTTTCTTCCCTGATGGTTATATGGCAGTTGAGCGCCAGTACATACTACTGGTGCATTACTGATGATGACCGCTCTTGAAATTACACCTATAACTTAATTTCGAGTGTAATCGGCTGACGATAGGTTCTGGTCTCTTCATCCGTCTGGCGACTTCTTTCGGTAACTCCAGGGCTGATATAAGACAAGCATGTGGATAGATGCTTATGTGATTGATTAGTTGTCGGGCTTTTACAACAAATATTATACGAGGACGTGGTGTACGCACGTGTGCTCGCATAGATCAGTAGAGCTTGAGCCGTAAGTGGTTAACTTGTAAAACCTGCTGAGCAAGCTACTGAAACGTGACCATTTTCACGTGTTCCACTGATCAGATGCAGTGGGCCAGTTTGCACACTCTTATAGTATGTAGTCGTATGTGATGTACCAAACCACACGTGTTGTGAGCTAAACAGTCTTTCTATGTCCTTCGCTTTACCGAACTGCTTGGTCTTCTCTGCTTACTGTATTTCTTCTCTCTAGCATCCTGGTTTATTCGGAAGCACATCTGGTGCGAGGCGCGTGCTGTGTTAAGTGGTGGTCGCTACTGGGTATTTAGAAGCATGGGGTATTGCAGCCATGTGTCGTAGACTCGGAATGATTGTACACTACCTCCCTTCGTATTCCTCACATGTGGACGTCGGTTTCTTTGGTAGATTGAAATAATCATCCTTCACCAGTGATTTTGAACGGTCAGAGAACCCAAAAACCTGTGACACAGTTCCCTCTCTCTCTATCTAAAGAGATCGCTGTTCGACCGAGGTTTCTTCCAAGCAGGGGGCAACCTGACAAAAATGTCATTAAGCCATCTTGGCAAGTGAGAGGATGGCTGTTATGGAATCTACCTGTCAGACACAATTGACTCCTGGCTTGTACACTCAACTGGGTTAAGTTTGTAGGTTTCTCTGAGCACTAAGGCCGAGGAGACCTACTTCAACGCAAGCGATCGAGTGTAGTCTGCGATTAATTTATCTTCATCATGAACGCGGGTAGCTAGCAGTTATGTGCACCAAGGGTACATTTGTTCCAGGCGCCACAGTTTCGATCACCGGAAAATGGGAGAGCTGGGGCACATAGCCAAGTACAGGAGGCGGTGATACAATCAGTTAGTTTGTATTGAATTAGTCTAGGTAGTTGAAGGAACGTGATATCTACGTATTAAAATTAATACTTTTGATGAAGCAGCGCCACTGACTGTAATTGAACCGTGCCCGCAAGTGTCATTAACCACTACTGAGTTGTGTTCCGGGATCCCTATTCAGGGCGCTGACTGAGTTTACTGATTAGTGCCTTCGTACCTCATTATCAAGTCATAGAGTGTGCGCATCTCGGTCGCTTTTATTCAGCATAGGGTTGGTCAAAAAAAGCTCTGCGAGACATGCGAAGTACATGTCCTAACCAGCGTAACTCATCTATCACGAAGAATTCCCCTCTTCCTACTTCAGGATCTGTAATCCGATATCCCCACCAGACCCAGCCAGTACTTCAGAGACATCGATAGTCACACACGGAGCTTTCGTACATCCTGTGCGTAGACCGAACCGCTGCCTGGTGGTGCTGTGGTTCGCTTAAAACTTCGCAATCTACTTCGTGCAAAGAGTCATTCTTACTTGTCAAGTTGCGTTGAACACTTTAGGAATAATTTCGATCACTAATCCAGACAGCCTGGTTCAATAATGAACACTTAGCTTAGATCAGATGTTTGACAGTTTGCGTGTGCCATCTTTCACCAAAATTAACTAACAGGTTAGTTTGGGGATATTCTTAGCAGTTTTGAACTTCGCGTCACAGGCTTATCAGTAACTCCATATCAGATACCGACAGTCATGTAGGTCGGGGCTACTTCCCGCGATAATTGATATTGGACTTTTTACTTAGCCTGAACACAACAATCTGAGCATGTTTTTATGGTGATCTAACAGCACGCTTGCGGTCCCCTAACAACTTCTGATTTCTTCTCGAGGTTTTTCGTTAGCAACGTCTCACTTTCTGTTTAGTTGTGTCACTTATCGTCAATTGTGTTTCCAACCCATCCCGCTCACAATAGTATTCGAAGAGACGGATGATCCACTGAGTCGCAGTTTCTTCTCAGAAATCATTAACAACATATCGGATTTGAACTTCAGTCACTCCGGTCGTTTTATATTGAGTCGGGACTATTTGACTGTCAAAGGTGAGTTGCACATGATGTACTTTTCGGTTTTGCTTGTTTGTCATCGTTCCAAATAACATCGGTTGGTCGAGAACGAAAACGGTTGTGATCTGTTCCTTCATTACAACTGGGCGTCAGTGTTTGGCTTTTCTGTTTCTGCCCATGATGACGATGTCGCTTGGTTACAAAGGCTTCGTTGCATCATACTGAACCACACCACCATCATTGTTATGGACAACACCAACAGCAAAAACTGTTGGGGGTGGCAATCAAGAGCAAGGTGCATACATCTTCCAACAGCATTCAGATAAACACTTCTGAGTGTCTTCCTGAACTCTCTTACGCGACCCCAACCTGGAGTTTGCGAAAATCCCATATTGGTGATCGTAATAATAGACGCTTTCACTGCCGCGTCATGGCCTGAACCCAACGTGTTTGCATGTCAACTATACTCGGCCATGCCCTCGCCTCTTTATTCTAATCCTAACCGACCCGTGTGACAAAACTCTTATCTTATTCTGAAACCTCTTTGTCATGGATTGGCTTTGCTCTGTTTTGACCGCGTTTTCTGCCATGCAGTGGTTTTTCACATCCAAGACCTCACAAACCTGTTATATTTCCTAATTCGTTTTGTTACATTCAAGATACCCCTCTGTCTCAGCTACATCAGGACAATCATGTGCATGATTTGCATGTCGAAGGGAAAATGTGCTTGGTCCTGAATGGGTTCAACAGGCGAAAATAGCAATTTTAGTTATGTGATCGACTGGGTCTTACTAAACTGGCTTTGATTATGTGATGAACTCTATTTGGCTGAACCATTTACGTTGTTCAAGTATGAGTACGTTCGCCGGTTTAGAAATAACAATTCAGGTGTCTATACAGTGTGCGCTGGTGGCGGAGGGATACTAGCACGCTCGCTTCGCATGTCAGATGTCCGGCTTTCAAATGTCCAGGCACACGCACTGCTGCTGAGTTCTGATAAGAGCATACCTCGAGTCCAGTGCTTCTGCTCCTTAATGTGGTCTAACCGGAATGCTTGTGACAGAACAGGGGGAGGTCTCGCTGCCTTTCTCTCTCTCAGCTAGCTATGCTTTGCTGCTTTCAGCTACGCGATTGCCTTAGCGCCTCAGTGTCTTGGCAACCCGGACTATCTTCATTATGACACAGCCTCCTCATCCAATAGAGTTTTGACTTCCTGTCTTTAACACATGAGTGACATGATCCGCGAGTCAAAATGGGGTGTAGGCTCTCTTGAGACTTCAAGACTCAGTCGTACAGTCCACTAGTCGTCCGATGACAAGTTCTTCGTCACTGAATTTTAGTTGAAACTGAAACTTCCTAAATCAAACATTGGTTTCTGTGGCGTAGTTGGATCTCGAGGAACTAACCTTCATCTACCTGTTCATGGTAGCCCTCGAATTCCACCGCGACGGCAGCTGTTCACTTGCGACACCCTCTCGTGGCCTAGCTGCAATGCCACCCGAAGGGAGCGCGAAGGCTGAAATGCTACCAGGCTTCCAAGCCTAGACAGAAGCAGTCGAGATACCTTGGTTGGTTTCGAACCAGAAACCTTCCGGTCAGTGATTTTGCGTCCTAACCAGTAAGCTAACTCGAGCTCAATGGTTTTGGTCATGGACCCGAATTTATGCGTGCTCGCCTGTTGATCTGGTTCATTGCTGTGTATCTGGTAATAGAAAAAACCCCTCGTAAGCTCCACCGGAATCATTCAGCAGAAACTAAGAACCTGGCCGCATCGTACACCAAGCACTGTGATTCCCATCCGACAACAATGCGAACATTCAGCGTGGGTCTCAGTAGCTTGTAATCAAATCATGCAAAATATTTGTGGCACGACGGTGTAGGTTACGATTTCACTGAGTGATGACTGTTGGATAATTTCTAGTAACAATGACCTCTGTACGTGCTACGAGTCGAACCCGCTAGAATCCGGTATAGTCGTTGCAGAGCTGAGCAATTCCTGGAGAACTCTTTATGTGCTTGTTCTGACCCCAGGTAATTATCATATATAGGATAGATTTATCGTGTGGATTTTTCACCCCTTTCGTGACACTTATGCAGCAGTATCCCCTGCTTGGTTGTTTGTCTGTTCGCCGAGCTTGGCAGTTGGATTGCAGATATTTCATCACCAATCGAGGTGACATCGTCAGTGCGGGGTTCAGTGGGGCACGAAGAGACTGGACCTTACCGTGGTGTGGCGGTTTGTGTACCTCAGCGACCCATTGAGCTATACTGGGGGGTGCCCGCGTGACACTCACAGAGTCTCTCATACCAGGTTGGTCCATGGGTAGAGGTCTGACGAACACAGTCTCCTGGCCCTCCAGGTTGGGGGTTGGAACATGTGTGGCGACGTGTTCCGTAAAAATGCTAATGTACTTGCATTTCCAGCCCAACACCGCTGCCTTGCGGTTAGGCTTTTGAGCCAAAGGCTTTGGTTGAGGACCCTAATCGTCCTCCTGTCTAGGTGTGGGCGCCCTGGCAGTATCGCAGCCCTCGTACAACCATGACATTCAGTGGGGCACCCACTCAATCAGCGCACCTGAGCTACCCATATTCCACAACATTGCCAGTATCCCTATCGTATGTTTTGCTCCCTATTGTGGTTATTCCACTCTAGTGTTTATTAAGACGTAAATTACTTCCTGCTATCCACCTACGGCCTGTCAAGTGAACCACAACGGTGGTCGATTGCCTAATGTCAGTCCAATGTGTACCGTACCGATGCCCTGGATATCGTGCTGCGATGTGCACTGTATGAGATGCCGTGTGAGGAACGACTGTGTCCAGCCTATACTGTGTGCAAACCTTTCACACCACATGGTTATTCAGATGAAGAGCTTGTGATTACGGTCTATGTGCCTTCATGTGAGTGGCTGTAACTGTGACAAAAATATTGATGCCCGATCGATCGTGAAGAGAAAATAAAGCATGCTCGGAATCCACACGCTTCGACTCACTTTCCATGTTGGTATGCTACTGTTTGGATCACATGAGGGTGGTTTGTTCAATGCTATTTCCAACGTATCGTCCTCTTATAAGTTACCGGAATTGCGTGTGTCTGGTTACAACAGTCAGATTCTGTATTTGTGTTATCCTATGTTCTCACTTTTTACTGAATGGTTGGTGTTTGTTCACAGCGGTCGGTTTATGTTTATGTGTTTGGTTCGATGGTGTGATACTTCGTTTTCTTCCTAGTTTTTATTCCAAAACCTTACTTTCCCTACAAATCAATTCACAAGTTTGTAAGGATGAACACTCAACAAACACTATCTCATATTGACCTCAACCCTTTTTGATGTGCCATCTTGGTGATATACTATGCGATACCTGACTAGGCTTCTGTTATCGATTTGGTGTGTACTCGGAATTTTACTCATCCTTGTCGATCCTACCTACCCCCTCTTTCTGTCTTTAGTATGGGATTTGAATATGCCTCGACAACCAGTGGAGACCTACCTGGTACACGACTATTTTAGGACCAAATTATGCGCACTATACGAGAATGATTGCATTTTCGACAAATTCGAATGCCAGTGGTCACCGGACGACAGGTAAATCCAAATTTATTCTTCCTGTGCTACCCACCCCTGTTTCTCTGTCTGCTTTGTGCCACTCTTTGCAATTTCTCTGACACCTGTTGCGAGGTTACGGTTCGCTTTATTTGGTTCACCTATTTCTGGACGTTGTTGGCATTATATTTACGAATGAGCGATCATATCTTCGGTAGATTTTTCGCACCATTGCCCAAACAGGTTTGCCAACACCGTTTCAGTTTCAAGTTTGTTCAGTGATCGGTTAATTTATTTGTCGGGCAGCACTTCGGTTTTAACACGCAAGCTTCAGCACATCGGCAGTGAATCTACCGGTTGATCATCAAACTTTCCTGAGTTTGGCTCAAAGTTTTTGTCAGTTCATGGAGTGACGCTGTTTGTAAGTACGGTTCGTCACGTGCATGTACACATTTAAACGGTGTCAGTGGGCGTTTTTTACCACAGATTTTTCACTCAGGGGATTAAATTTACAGTTGTGTACAACGTTCAGTCACTATGCCCGTAACTTGGAAAACAAATTCATTTGCTCACATTGTTATTTTTCTGACTGTTGCTTTGGCCCTTCAGGTCACCCCATTTCTCGTCGCAGACTGTCCTAGTGCCCCTATCTCAGCTCGCAAAATACGTATGACCCGTCCTTATTCTCCAATTCGTAAAACGTGCCTCGCCCGTTTTAAGAACTTAATTGGTGGTGGTCAACTCCTGTTGCTTCATTCTGTTGTGTCTGTGTATCGTTTCCCCAAGTCCATTTTCTTACCCTCATGAGGGGATTATTTCGCGTCCGATGAGTTGAAGTGTGATATCGTCGTGAACAGCCATGAAAATGTGACATACGTTATCCACGTGGTTGCTTCCAACCTCGAGATTGCTCAGTGGTTAGACCGCGAATTAACTGACCAAAAGGTCCGTGTTTTAAGACCTCTGCATCCTGACTACTCCTGTCTAGACTTGGGCATCTCAGCTCTCGCGTTTCCTTCGGGTGGCATGGCAGCTAGGCACCGGAAAGGTGTTACAGCTGAACAATTATTCTGAACGACGCATGGCTTTCATCCTTGAGCACATCTAGTTCTTGCATGACTATGCAACGTGGATGTGAAAAACGATGGTCTGCCACCGATCACTCAGTGTCCTAAAATATCAGGCTGTGTGATTCTCCATGCAATGACTTGCTAACTAATTTTGATTTCCTCACCAGTAATTACGTTTCTGTTCCAATATCTCTGAAGCATTTGAAATTAACCATCTCAAGTGGTTACCTCGTGTGAATCCACTTCCATCAAAGTTCGAAGGGTGTCGTCTTCTTCTAAAACTCAGAATGCTGCGCACACCGCACAACCTCATCCTCAGGTTTGCTACTTGTTTTGTCCGACACCGAATTCACGGTCCCGCTGTTCTATCCCCCGGACTTGAGGAAGGCTTTAGCCCCTCATTATACTGTCTGTTAAGTATGTTTCCAGATACACCGGAATATCAAGGGATGGGAATGACAACTTCTTTGTCAGCAAACACAGCAATACTTGTTAAGTCTTTTATCCGAAGATCCTGTTAGATACCGAACACCTCATCTATTTTTGCGTTCGAAGCCGCTTCAGCTTCCTACACTCGGACGAAATTCAGGCTCATCGTTGCTCGTACTACAACCTTCATATTGCCTTTTTCTCCTACATCTTTTTTAACGGATAACCTATACATGACGTTAATTGCATGCATTCTGACTTCTTTTTGATATTTTCATATATATGCTTCTCTAAATCCACCGAAAATCTACCTGGAGCCTGAGGTTCTTCTTGGCTTGACCTGGCTTCTTTGTCCACCGTATCCATATGCCTCCATGTGAGCTTGGTGTTTTGCGCTTTTGTTCACAGAATCACCTGGTTATGTGATCGATCTAGTTTGTTCTTAAGAGATATCTGTGGTGCACGAAATGCAACCAGAAGCATTTAGCTTTTCCTCGGCTTCTCGGTCATACAGGATGATGAACCTTGATATGACGATGACTGAACGTAGTACTTCATTTGAAGTGTGTTTGATTTTAAATTTGACTGTCCATCGATACTGTTCCAGGTGGGGGGTACGAAATGCATTTAGAACCTTCCTGGACGGATGGTCAGTTCTACCTTCTGGTCACTAAGTGCACCAATCTTTACTATTTATAAAGGAGTCCATCGCTCGGCTATTCAGCCTACGTTTTGAGTTTCGCCCGGTGGTGCCCTATCAACGAGTTTCGAGGTACTGCTTGATTTCTGGTCAATGCCACCCTAGTTCGTTGACAAGATTATTAATCACTCATCCGGCCAAACCCAACTGTGAGCTGGCCAGTCAGTGGCCTTCGAGTTCCTTAACGGCAACAACAGTTTGGTGCAAAAACGCAGTCTGAACCATCACGGAACTACCGCTAAAAATGTGACGACTAATATCCCATTTTTGTTGTTTATTTCATCAACATTTTGTATTTGGCACTTTACCGATTCTCTTCAAAGTCTCACTTAATATTCCCTGCTGAATAGGAATGCAGCTCATCCAAGGAACTCATACAATATTTCCATAATGAAAATATGTAGCATCCAAAAGAGATCGCTCCACGCCTCGAACAATTTTCAGCTAGAGGACCCTGCGGCTTAGGTGCAAGATTCAGTCGATTTTTGGTAGTGTTCGAAATTTTCCTCTCCGTCGTAGCATAAATCCTTCATCGAGTTCTCGGCCTCTTTCTCGAAGTAAACGGCATCAATCAATCATCATCAATCAATCTCAGAACTATTGAATTTGCTCATTCCGAAGTCCCTGTAGACTGGTATTGAATTTTGTTTGAGCTCCGACCGTGTTGGTCTACGAACCGCGCCTTAGTTTTATCGGACAACTGGCCAACAACCTCTCCGATAGGTGGAACAGACTAGCGCCCATATGTGTCACATTTCACTAGGAAACTAGTCCCTACGGCACGGCTCCAAACGTAGGTTGCGAGAGAGGTGTTCCATTTATAGACCATAAAGATCAGTTCATCAATTAGCCAGATGGTTGTTCTGGTCATCCTGTTTAACATTTCGCATCCCTTGGCGGCATTATAGGCGATAACTCGATTCAGCTAGGCTCGGATTCAAAGCCGATATGAGTCGAATGAAGTGACTGTTCTCGTCACACAAGTTCCATCCTCCCGGGAAATAGGGTGCCTTAGGTAATGAAACGAGGTCGTGTTTGCGCGTGATATCTGGAAACTTGTGTCGGTTTTTCTACCAATCCGCAGTAGCGGATTGGACCTCATACCCTCCTCCCGAGGGATTCTGTTTAATCCATCGATCACAACTAGGGGCTACTTCCTTCGGCACAGACTATCAAGTTTATTATGGGTCTAGTTCGAATAACTCACATATTCTTATGCTTATTTGTGCTCATTTTTATTCGATCGGTCAATCGTGCCTCGAGTTCACATATTCACGTTTTTTTCAGATACATTATGACTGGATCGTATAACAATCATTTTCGTGTATTTGACCGTCTAACTCGCGAGGATGTTTTACTTGAAGCATCCCGAGAGGTCATGGACAGTTCTCCGCTTGGAAAACTCCGCCCTCGTCAGGTCGTCTCTGGAGATCCTGGTCGTTGGTTAGATGATAAGATTAGTGTCGAATCAATGGACTTCACTCGAAAACTGCTCCACTTATCGTGGCACCCTCGTGAGAACAGTGTCGCTCTGGCCGGAACCAGTACGCTTTACCTAATCGATTACTATGCTGGTGCACAGAACGGAGCTGTTTACCCGAAACATTTGGATGGGGATACACGGGAGATCACGAATATGGATACGGTGGATGCCGCTGGCGACATCAGTCCGGATCTCTGATATCCTACATAATTGATATTTTCATTGGACTGAATGTACAGGCCTTCTTGTCTCTTCGGTTCATGTACGCATTTGCACCAACAACCTCTCACCTATGCTACCTAATGTATAACAACCACGGATATGATAGCGGTTGGATCATGGTTCAGCGGAGGATTTCCTTCAATTCGAGGTCCCTGCACTTCACCGCCCCAAGTCCCCAGTTTTTTTATATATATATTCAGCTCAACTGTTTCAGGACCTTTATATAACCTGTTTCCTGTTCAAATCAAGTCCTCATTTGTACAGCAGTCGTCATCCCCATCCTCTTTACCCTAATGAACCTCATGTGCTCCTCTGTGGCAATGAAATTTTCTTTTAGTGGTATATTTCACTGAATTGATTACCGGGTTTTAGGCTTTTGTCTCGCCACGTTTTCCTGTTCGTTGTTTGTTCCCATGGCATCTATTACTGGTTGCTGGGATGGCCGGTACTCGTTTCGTGAGTGGCACGTTTTTTCAGTATCTATTTCCCCATTGATCCCGTTAAATGATATCCTGCACCCTATTGGTAACGAGCTGTCAGCTTATAAGCTGTATCCTAACCGATGCAAATGTCACAGATTCGCTTGTAATTCAAATTGACCTACGGGTGAACCCCTCGTCTCATTCCGGTATCTAGTAGGTTGTCTCCTTTCGCCACTGTACTCTGTATCTTGGCTCCGTTTCTTTATTCTCTCAAACCTCAGATTATTATCGTCCCCGTATTTTTTAAAAATCAGCCAGTACTGTATCCACGCTTTTCTCTGATCCACTGAAGGTAAAATATGATGGAAAGAACGTTTTATCTTTAGCATACTTGAAAAGTTTTCCACTACTGTACACCTAGTTGGCACGCCTTTCGCTTGGCGAGATGTACAAATTTGCTTATGACTGCAGCATGCTTACTATGTGAACTCGCCAGGTGTTCCGCATCACCTATCGGTTTAGCTAACTTAGACATACGTCCTGGCATGTCGAATACAGCTGACTGGTAGTACGATCTGTGTGGGCGATTGCGACAAATGAGAAGCAGGTTAGTGTATATTTTTTCGATGTGAAGGGAAGGTTGTGAAGTGCTTCATCCCAAGAGCATAGGTGAGTAGCAAGGTACGTTCATGAAGTGTCAAAAGAACGCATTGACATTAAGAAATTTAGTAACCTCTTTTGTTGCATGAAGCTACTCACAGGGCTGCTCAAAACTCTTCGACGGTTCATGACTTTTTTCGCCCTGCTTGGAGCTCATCAGGGACGAGCAGTCTCCGAGTCTCCGTCAACTTTATGTTCTACATGAACCAAACTGTACAGAATTCGCGAAATGCACTCATTTGCGCACCAATTGAACCTCAGCTAAATCTCACGTTTGTGGTGTTATTCAGTTGAGTCTCCTGTAAAAACCAAATTGTTGCGCAAGATTCATCTCTATGTTTAGCACTGTGCTGACATAGGTGTAGCAACCAATTGTTTTTTCGGATTAATCCTATAGAATGGCCATGTCGTCGTTTCAGGTTAAAATCGGTTTATGAACCAAACTCTCTCCAAAAACTACGTATACTTTTGTTCTTGATATATTTTGATGCAACCGACATCATCCTTGTGCCCTATCGTGACCAAGTGCGAGCAAATTCCACCACAGTTTTACCGGTTGACGCAACATCAATTGGTGTAGCGATGGTGCTAAGATCACACACTCCCTTCAGCACTGTACCGTTGTGGGTCACATCAGTTAGTCCAGGTCCGGTCGTAATTCTAATTTCAAAAACCTCAGGCTGAACGGCCTAACAACAGCGCTAGCCAGGCCTCAGTTACTGCATTAGATTCTGGCGTCCCCAGTCGGTCGCGTGAGAAGGCTGATGTGATTGAAGGTAAATTACCAACCAATTGTCCATCCTACTCTTTTCTGAGGCATTCTCTTTCATGTGGTCTGGTGAGCGGCGGACTCCTAGGTCACATGTTTTCTGGGGTGCATCGTGCCTGATACCAATCACGTTTATTCCTCCTGGGACTCGTATTAGCTAGACCTGCACAATGTCATCCACGTTCACCTGAGAATAGCAAACAGCTGCTCGTGTGCAGCCAAACAAAAACAAGCGACACATTTGGTCTTCGTCTTCGAAAATGAAGATAACGTCGTCTGTGCACTCCGGATCGACGAGATTCTCGTCAGCAACGATTTGAATACTGGGGTATTGAAGAACCTTCAGCATGCGCCTCATTCTTTCATCGATGAAGAAGTTGAACAAAAATGGAGAGAGTTGACATCCTTGTCGAGCAGTACTTTTTGTAAGGAAGCTTTTAGAGAGGTCGTGTGTGATTATAAGAGCCGGGTTATGTTCGCAAACTTGTGTTGAGTAAGCGTAGTTGTAAGCACCGACCGATCAAAGAGTCGAATGCGCCCGTCAATGGGGTCGTCTGTGAATATGACGCTGCTTAACACCTGACGGGATATGAGGATATGGTTGACGCAGCCCCTATCTGGTCAAGGATTCGCGTGCCAGCGTAAGACGACGAAGCATCACTAACGCAATGACGGTCAGACTGATATACTTGTGATTACTTCATTCACTGCGAGGGTACAATTAACGAGTCACTCGGTTGTCTGAAACGGGCTGATCCTCCACGAGATAGACGTAGATAGGCTAGACAGGCACTGGCCAAGGAATTCACTATCGTCCTTGAGAATAGCAGGTGGGAGGTCACCGGGACCAAGGGCATGATGACGCTTTGGTAAGGCTATACATTCGGACAATTCTGAAGCTGAAGAGGAATTCATGTTGATGGTCTAGGTTTCTTTCAAAGGCCGACAGTATTGGAAGTAGCAGGTGCCAACCGGACGGGTTTTTTTCTGGCGTCGGATCATGCGTCGAGTTGGGTTGTGTTTTTGGCCGGAAGGAATCTGTCACCGGGCTTCCAGAGAGCGCACGATACAAGCAGACTTTCAATTACTTGAAAAGGTAGGCTGGTTGTGTACTGTATGTGGAAGTTCAAACACCACGCATAGCTTTGGCTATCTCGCTGCAGTGGTGGTTAATATCCCATATCGGATCATCGGGCTTGAGTCCATGATCTTCCCAATGACCAGACGGTGTGTTTGTTTTGCACAGTGGGCAAGAGCATGGTTGGAGTCCACACATGTATTCCAGCAGGAGCTGCAGGTAGTGACCGTCCCTCGCCACCGATAACTGATAGCAATGTGGTGGGTCTGGGCTCAGGGCTGGTACGTAGGTGGGCAACACGTGATCAAACGATTTCCGCTATTTTGGAAGTTGGTACTGCAAAGGAACCCTACGCGATCGGTATACATCCGCAGCAGGCGGACTTCGATGTCCGTACGTCTCGTTATCAATCCAGGACGACCACCCGATTGGAACTCAGCAGTGCTAAGACTTCTATCTGAACGTTCACGTCGGCAGCGACCACAGCGATGTTCTGAACTTTAAGCCCGTTGTAAAAGAGGTTTTAGAGCGTCGTATAAACTTTTTTCGACAGATTCATAGCTACGGTCCGCCGGGTGCAAGCAGGTACGGTAGAAAAAGGGGTGGGTCTTTCTCGAGATTCATCCACTGACGCGCCCGAAAGCTCAGGCTACTTTCAGCGGGTATCCAGTCAGATGGAGACGCCCGCACTCGACGGCTCAGCACGGCACTTACTTCGGCACGTCCAGTTGCAGAGACCTCCGTATCGCCAGAGATGCGCAGCCGGAACCGGGAAGAGAGCGAGAGGCAGTTCATTTATAGCACTTACGTCCTGATCCTTGTTTCTGCTAGACAGCATACATCAGTGCAGGAGGGACTAGACTTCGTTTGAGCACCATAATACAACAACTTTTAAGAGAATTCCCTCTTGTTCTGTTTTGTATTCGACATGGTGATGCCATTCATTACATATTCCTGAGCTCAACAAAATGATATATTAATAGCTGTTCGTAGAGGATTCTACATTATCACGTTTTTGCGCGAAGCTGGGAGCCAACTAGGAACCACCCACCAAGCTGCGCATTGATGATGTCTCCTCGTATGGTGACGAAACGTTTGCAAGCCAACTGCTAAGCTCGGCGAACAGATCAACAGCCACCTGATCAATAACCAATGAGTTGGGAACCAACTCCCCGACTGTGCTTCGTTGATATGATGCACCGGGTAGAACATGAGCATAGGAATCAACCACAAAGGGTAGTGATATCACTTTAGTGCACCCGGAGCCATTCGCCGTCTTTCTCGATGCTCCGTTCTCGGAATAAACCTTCAATTCACTTTCCAATTTATCGCCACATCACGTTGCAGGTTTTCCGTCGTGTTATTCGGATATCCTTAGGCATCGCCGCTAACCAGTCAGGCTGGGCACCTTAGAGAACTTCCATGATTTAACCCGAGCTTCGTTTACGTGTGCTTTTTGGGTTATCTTGTGTTTCTTAGCCGTCTGAGTTTCTTTGCTTTCTCATGATTCCCACTGATTTACACTGCGGGTAATATCTATGTCCAGTAGTAGGTTTGAAGCTGTTCCGTTCCCATTTGAGGCCTTTTACCTCAGTCCCTTAGAGCAGACTCATTTCATTGGGGCTGGTCCACTGGTCATCAACAAAGGTTAATCCGTTTGTTGCGGACCAAGTAGCTTCTAATATTCTGGTTTTACCGCTGTTTTATCTAAAGTAGCGTGCCTCCCTCTGTATTCACGTGGTGTTCCGGATGCTATATCAGTAAGACCATTTTCACTCTTGTCAAGCGGACGTGGGGCCAATTATTTGACCTTAAAAAGGCTCCGCACTCAATCTATAGTTTACACCGGTGAGATCGAAAAATTTTGCTTCCTACCATTTGGATTATGACTCGTCACTGAACTTAAAAGGTCTCAAGGCACCGTTTTGCCAGGAAGCAGGGGCACTCATCCATTTGTGGCTAGCTGAATATAATTGGTGGTATCCCATGACAGGCCTTTATCGCGAATGCAAAGGTAGGAGTGCCTTTCTGTCTTATGTTGGACGGATATTGAGTAGTTTTGTTGGTGCTTGGGCTGCGCGCCCGTGTTGCCTCTTATGTGAATGATTGTCACATTCTTGGACGGCAGGATATGGTGTGCTGCCAGGCGATCATCACTTGACTGTTGTGCAGATTTGGAAATGATACCTTCATTCGGATTCATATTCAGACTCTCAAACGGCGCCGTTTTGAGGCCAAATGATAGTAGGAATGGTACAGACGTTCCCGCATCTCGTGAGAAGCTCATGGTGAAAAAGAATCCGTCCTGCACTGATGGATGCAGTATCCAGCTTTCCATTTCTCTGGTATTGCGCACACCATTTGCTCTCCACTCTCCTTCTCCGTGATGTGTTCTGTTTACGTTTCGCCAAAGTTTCTTTCCAACTGTAGGCAGTTAACCTGCATTGTTCAACCTGCTCTTATCCTCCATTCGTATTTCCGGACATCTGTATCAGTGGTGATTTGTTATGTTGAAAACGAATCAATGGCCTCAGGTTCACACAAATTCGTGACCACAGATTCAATTATCGCCTTAAATCAAACATCCCACCGGTGAATCACTCAGTCAAGCATGCCAGGCTTACCAATACACAAATTTCGGTAGGTTGCCGTCAGTACACGGAAAGTCAGAAAAGAGGTGCGTAGTTAGATAAAACTACCATGAACCAATTAGGAATGCACGTGACCGATAAAGAGTGTGGTTAATTTTATCCGGTGCGCAATGACTTGAAACCGCTAAACATAACAGTTGTTCGTGACTGCGACAAATCAGCATAAAAGTATATCGCGTTTGTTGTAATACGATGTAGCGCCGCCGAAAACGTGACTCAGGTTCGTAATTCTGGATCCGTTATGCCGAACAACTAGCCGGATTGACCAACCCCCCAAAACCATCTTACTTGTACAATGTGATAATCATTTTAGTGTTAGTTTTTGTAGGACAGTATTTTCAAGTGTATCCCAGTTAGCGGATAACAATTTGGATCCAGGATCACTCTGTGCTATCCACGATTAACTGACTGATCGACCATTTCAACCAGTAGAGTCGATTGCCACTGGATGCTCACATTACATTGCTTCGAATTCCAAGAGCGGTCAGCACTGAGGAGAGTGATAGTTGATTTTGTCGTAACCTGGTCGCTGGTATGCAGTGACTTGCTTTAGCATGAATTATACAGAGTAATTTCAAAACGGAAGTCTGACGGAGTTCTATCAAAGCTTCTGAAATAACATTTATAGTAGAACACAGTCCATTACAAAAGAGCAGCCGACCGTGAAAAAGCTGTCAGTGTTAGTAAGCGTTCCGTTTCGATGGTCGCATCCAGTTTGCCTTGGGGTGACAGAGGAAAGGAGTCATGCAAGGCCTGTGGTGAACGCAACGCGATCAGTCGATAACTGTCCGGGTTCATTTCAACCCCAAACATCGGGATGTTACCTTGTGCAACTAAAACTCAACGCAAGCCGAGATCGTTAAGTCAGCTAAGTTCATTTGTTTTCATCAACAATGCATCAGCACTGTAAACAGGCAGCGGCAGGCTGACGCACGCAGCCAAAAAAACAATTAGAAAACGAACCACTCACAGTCAAGAGAAACTGCGTTGAGGAAGGTTTTTTGGCCCAGCAATCATGTTGGAGGCACAGAGATTTGAAGAAATCCCTGATGACCCCATCGTCCATTGCTTGGGTGCGCGCGGAAGTATCTGAGGGCGAAAGGAACTTATTGATTTGGATCGTCACCCAAAAGGAACTAAGCAGTCGTTAATGATGAGGATGTGCCATCTTATTGTATCAAATTTGACCTGAATGAGGGTGTCCGAATGAGGTTTGAGAGGTGTCTGTTTACCTACTGTAGTAACAATCGTGTGTTGATAGTATGCACTCATTTATAAGGCTGACGACTATTTCCTGAGACGGGATCAGCCGGCCCCAGAAATGTCCAGGACAGGCACTGTCCAGATATGCACATTTCGCCATCCAATGTCGGTTCCAGTGGCTGACTCCGTAGACTGTATGGAGGCCAAGCTTCCCCATTTCGCTCTTAACCGCACTCAGTCAAATTTTCGCCTGCCCTTCACAGCTACAGCGCCGTTCTTGACATTGTTTAGAGACCAGGATTTGTCCGGTGGTTTCAATATCGCTCCCGCGCAGTACATGTTCAAACATATCGCAATCGAAGGAGTTGAGATAGACGCGGTCATGACAACGTTTTCGGACCTCAAAATTGTACATCTTATCCAGATAGAAAACTCTTTGAGTATGTCAGAGACACCATTTGTCAAAAACATCCAGCTTTCGGATGTCTCCTGCCCGTAGAGGCGGTATCACTTAAACACGAATGGATGGATGGCCGCGCTGTAGACCTATGTTTTCGTGCATGGACTAATACGCTACTATTCAGAAGACGGAATATTATGTATGGAAGGCTATCGGGCGTTATCTGTATGCCGTTGAGCAACATGGTAGGACAAAGGTACTGGAATTCGGCAACCTGCTGGATTATTTCACCCCTTGTTTTGAGAAGCTGGGCAATTTAGGAGGAACATTTGTTTCACACACATTTGTTTCCAATCCCGCGGGTTCTGCAAAGTCAGTTGGTTTATTCAGTACGCGCTGGAGTTCTCCCAAATCATCACCCCACAGAAGATATTAACATATTTCGTGTCAGCCATCCAGGTTTGAGGTCCTAAATGAACGACAGAGTATCCCTCTAATGCTCATTTTAGTGACCAATCAACTGCGAAGTCGACATGCACCGACGAAAGCTCTCGGCCTTGCCGTAAACCAGAATTAATGTCGAACTCTGTGCTCTCTTCTGCATATACCCGGACCAAATCTTTCATTACTGGGTAACCAGGAATTGATAAGGTTAACCAGCTTCGTGCCGATGCCCTCGGTTTAGAGCACTGACCACAATGACTTATGACTAAGTGAATGAAAAACGGATCAAGTGATTTGTGATTATTTTAAACATTCCGTCAATCAGTCCATCCTCTCGTCCTGTAGAAGGCATTGCCAATATCAACGATTTCGTTGACTACCGCTACTTTCTTAAATAAGGGAATTGCGACGTCGCACACAGTCTACAGGGGCGTGCTTTACAGAGGTCCTTAAAGCTACTTACCGATCGTTTATCTAAATTAACTGGTCAGCTGGGAGGTTGGAGATGTTAACGTGAATCTGTTGGAAAGTATTTAATTTCTCAGATAGGCTGAGTAGGGTTACCTTGATGCGCTTTGAATGACACTTATTTCGTCTAGCACTCAGGCAGCGTTTAGTCCCTGTTCAAGCGTGTTTTCAGAATCCGTACCCACATGAGATCCACGATCTTCCGCTGATGAGACCCATCGTGCTCACACCAGGACCTAGTCCATCTGAGCTATGTGACCGACTTTCGAATGTCATGTCAGTAGGTGTTTTCTGGAATGCCGGTGAAAGTTCGCAGCAACGAGCTGCTTAATAAAGGTGAGGGTTATGAATCTGCCACCGTTTTCACAGTGCTGACCCATTCCAGACCAGACAAGTGTATGTTACGTGTTGTCACCTCGTCCACCTCCGTTACTATTGAGAAGTCTCATCTTGAAGTATTATTGCTCACCTGCTGCAACTCTTCATAGAACTCGTCCTTTACAGCCATGTCCGACACAGGCAGGAGGGGGGCATAAGTAGCTATTACAGTCGAGTTCAAGGACGGTCCTTTGAAACGAGCCAGCACAAGCTATGAAGATACTGGATTCCAGTAGTGTTACCCGAGTTTTCCGCCATGATAAATTGCCTGATCAGGGAATCTGGATTCGTTGTGAAACAGATTTAGGTAACCGGCTCTCTACAAGGGGGCTGATATTTGATAGATATTAAGTGATGCTCACGCAGATGCCTTGGCTGGGAGCGTCAAGTATGGTGCGAGAGTCCCAGCTTGCTTTCTGGTCACCCCAGCCGCTGGGTAGGAAAATGGTGCATCGCTTTCCGGGGACGCAGTAGGACGAACGGGATCATATGTTCGAGACATTATCATTTTTGTTACGGGTTAAAACTCCAGGACCATCTTCAGCCTGTGCACAACCCAGTGCAACCTATAATACAGCAAGAAAAATGAAAAGTACAAGCAACGTCAGTATGGCCGTTTCATTCAGAAAATACTGTTATCCGCCCAGTGCGTAGGAGCTGATTTATGCTCTTGTAGTTGTTGTTTTGGAATCAGGATTTTGCCAGGTGTCCTCGACGGACAACCAATATACACCGTCAATCACGTTGTCGTCTGACACTCTTTCGCTCTTTCACTTCGGTGGAAACACTTCTGTCACGTAAATGCAGGGAACAGGACATTCTCAGTAGTAAATACATGGTAACCGATGAGATGAGAGTATATCATTTGGTTGCAAAGGACTACATCACCCGTCTCCGAAAACGTTCGTCTCTGACAATGATGATGCGTTAGATACGATAATGTTGGTTTCGAACAGGTCAACTACGTGCCTTAAGGGTGGGAATGCTGCAACAGGAAATAAAGGCAGTTCATTCGGCGCATCGATTTCAGATGCTACGCCATAAGTGCCGCTGATATGCCAGTTAATGATAGGTAATTCATACCATTATTGATACACGGCGTTTTTTACCCCAAGAGTAGCCGCCAACTCGTATTTGTTACGGTAAAGCGTCTTTTCGATAATTATCCTTAAAGCATATTATTAGGGCGGAAGCGTCCTACCGTCCAGGACACCTGATAAAGCCTGAAAATGTGCTTTGCTCACAACGAGCTCCATATTATTGTTCATCATTTTTTATCTGAAAACTTTATCATTTCCAACGTATAATTTTGTTCTTTAGAGGAATTTATCCAACAGTTCAGATTCTTCGGAACGTGCAAATGCTTGTCTGCCTTCTAACCTTGTGTAGACCAAGTGAGTTGCGGATAAAGCGGAACAATTAGGGTAGAATTCAACCCGAATGCGATGCGATGCGAGTCTAATCCGACGCATAAAACAATTAGGAAATCAATTGTTACCTACTTAACCTTAGATTTTCCCATGATAGAAAGATATTTTTTCCATCAGACGTAGAAAACGTCGGAAAAGTTGATCAAGTCAGAGTCCTCTAAAATATAGATAGGAAGCTAAATGGCCAAACCCACTGTACTTCGGTACGGTTTGTTTGTTCTGTTCTATTCTTAATTGCATCTGTCTCTGAATGTTTACCGTAAGAAAAACATTCGGTTGGGGGCAAGCACTCACCCTGACTCAACTGATACATATCATATGTATATGGTTCTCAGTAGGATCAGCTTGTTCAGAGGGTGCCTACTGATATCATCGGTAAAATTTTATTTATAATAATAATAACAATAATAATAATAATATTCGTTCAGTTGTGACACCCTTTCCGTGCTTGGCTCCCATCACACCCGAAGGAAGCACGAGGCCTGAGATACTACCAGGTTGCCAAAACCTAGACAGGAGCAGATAATTCTTCCTTTTGAAGACTCTACCAAGACTGCCTACACAAGAACCGAATGTAACAGTCCACAAGACAACGCACTGACTTCCTCACTGCGCTCTAGCTGAATTGGATCTGGTGCTTTATCAGTTTGGACATGGACCGAAACGTTTTGAGCTGAAGCATTGTAGTGAAGCAACAAAAGGGGTTCAGGACGTTTGCCTGAGCTCATGTAGTTTGATTCCACAGTGGCCGGCCAGGTGATATGAGCACATGGTCTCAGCCACGTGAATAGTCAATATCTTACTCCCCCCACTCTAACCGACTGATGTTTGTCATAACTTTTCACCGATCCAAGTTTCCTCGTGAAACAGCAATGCTAACTGCCCACTATGGAGAATTTTCAGATTCTCATCAAGTTATGCAAGTACTGAATGACACAAAAAATCTTATTCAGTTATATTTATAATGTAAACATGAACGTGACTTGCCTGCGCTTGTCTTCTCTTCCGACGAGGTGACCAAGCGGGAACATATCCAACCTATCTAGGTCACCGGTACACCCTTCTATATGATCCGGAGTCATGCTACAGGATCAAACGAAAAGTTGCAAACAATATTAACCTGTTGCATGGAAAAATTGGCTTATCGATGACTGAATTTGGCCGAAATGGCGTGATTGTTAAGGAGAAATTTAAAATCACAAAGGCGTAATGTAACCTAACCTACTGAAATAATAACACGCACTGAAGTATTTGCTTTTGGTGGAGCCGGATTTCGGTATTGGACGATGGTTAGTGATGATTCAAACGTATGACGAAGGTGAAGTCAGGAAAACTGCTTGTGAAGGCTCACAAGTGATGAAAGGCAAGGATGTTGTCATTGCGGTGTCATTGGTTAAGTACCTTCTTTATGCTGTCACACACTACAGTGATATCCTTGCCACTTGTCACGTACAGGCCCACGCAACATAGCCTTCTAGGCTCGTGACTCAACGATTATTAGATTCTTGTTGAAGTTTGACAAGTGTTGAAACTGTGTGACTGATAAGACAACAAGCTAGCACTGGATTCATCCCTATAGAGTCTGTAGTTCTTGTAGGATGATTCACCCGAAAATATCGACTGAATCTGCACAGTTAACTGAAATTTATTCTGTTGCTTCCCAAGTGAAACATCAGCATGTGTTGATGCCTTAAATATGAGGGAAAATTTTCCAGTGCTCTTTCTAGTAATTCTTTAGTGAAGTTTTAAATAAACCGTCTCTCTTGTCGAAGTTTTGGCATCCGCTTCACCCTTTGTGTCAGTGGGTTTTGTCCTGCTTGAGACTTAGTGGCAGCTGCACGCTTCCCGCTTTAGCTTCACATTAGTTACAACTAAGTTCACCACCTTTCCGTTCCCATACAATTCGACCGGCATGTCCCAGCACCATTTACTTGCTTCCACAGCTTCTCATCGAGGAAGTGTTTCGTTAAATGTCCCACGGTGTGATTTCCGGGTTCTCATATTGTACTCCATATTGTTTTCCATATTGTATTGAACGTAGGTAATATTCATCATGGAGAGGGGTTCCGAAAAATCTCTGTTACACTACAGAATGATCCATTCTTGTGGACGCGTCCTCTACTAAAAACTCCCCCACCCGTTATTGCTTTTTCTGGTTAGCATGACGGTCTGCGACCCGTCCACCCGGGTGAAATTCGAGTGGCTACAGATGGTAGTTGCAGCGGGATGTATGTTTCCGTTGACTATGGATTGCGAAATTTTCTGATTAGCCAAAGGGAAAGTGGTATAGTAGTCTCAGTAAGCGAGGACATTTATGAAGGACAGTAAAGCGTCTCGTGGCAGAAGATACCCGTCTGGAGAGGGGACAGTTTGTGACTGACTGTCGTGGTCTCTGAACATGACCCAGTTGTTCACTTATAGTGTTCATTTGGAAGCTGACAGATGTTGACTCATTACTGACTGCGTCATCCGATTTTCCAGCTCTCATTCCTTCAACCTGCACTGAAGCTGGTGACCTTTTCTAACAAAAGTGACCATGCAAGTAGACCAGACTAAACGGTAGATCAAGCTACGTTTACGCAAGTTGAGACGCTTAATAGGGAAAACATCGACCGCTGAACATTACAGTTAGCTGGTAGATCCGATTAAAACTGAAATGTCACTACTACTGTGATGCTCCTTTGCTGTCGGGGAGGGGCGGTACTGAATGTCACCTACATGGTTCTAAGATTTTTACTTGTAGTGGAAAAATCCTCGACAGAATTTTCCTTTGTGGACAGAACCTCGTGGTCTGGTTTGCCGCTGAAGTGTAGCATGGCGCCAGTTTTCAGCAACTGACAGACACATCTAGTAGTTGTGTCGTCACCTCAAGAAAATCCCTCTTAGTTACTGTGCAAATTGAGGGTAAGCTACTCTTAAGCGAGGTTCTTCGAGTTCGAGATTTTCGCACGTAAAACGACGATCCTCTCGACAGGCGGCATCCTGATATGCATAACACATGACCCAGACACGTTAATTTGCATTTTAGATGCGTTCCGTCAATGAAGTACCACTGGTTTAATAATCTCACATTGGTTCCAAAGCACTGTGTCGAAGCAGGATAGTATAAGCTAAATTCTCGTTAAGTTCGACGGACAGTGCTACAATATTTAGAGCTCCAGTCAGTGCCATATGCAACATCATCTTATGTGGCCTTTGAGGTTCGGTCTTTCTGTTTAGAGTTGAGAAAGTCTCGGCTGTGCCGATGTTACTTTATCTAGGTCTGTGTGTGAATTAATGCCTACGCCATAAGTTAATGCCTATGGGCTTCCTTCATGATTGAATCTAATGTTGCAAATTATTCCAAAGTTGACTAAAAAGCCGAAGTTGGTGATGCAGTCCAGAGTGCTGTAGTCCAGAGTAGACTTTTCAAGAGCCAACACATACTCTTGCTCTTCCTATAAGTCGTTATTGAAATGTAGCTGCGAGCCTATGAAATTCATTTCCCTCAAAGACTCAACAATAAGGTTTATGAAGACAAACTTCATGGCCTTTCTTTGCAAACATGCATCCCAAATTGTCTCCTGTACGCAACGAAGTTTCTAAAATGGCGCCTCCATCATTGCTGTCCATTCATCTGTTATCCTGGTGAATTTGCTTTTCCGGATGAAACATTTTCATACTCGGATTCGGATGACAAAGAAACTGCCATGGGATTATTCCTTCGCGTTCTAAAGCTGAACGGAATTCAGTCAGTAGCTTTGTTCTTGTCACTAAGACAACGGATTCATAGCAATAAATCTCGAAGTTCGATGGCCCTAAGCATACTGATATTTGCGTCTTTTTTACACGGTGGTCGAAACACACACTTGACCTTCTACGTGCACCAGCTCGAGAAACATTAAAACATTTCCACTTGCTTGCCACATGAGTCGATCTTCTAGAACATAGGCCTAAGCAAGATCGGCAAACTTATCGAATGATGAGCTCCGGTCTGGCACACTGCGGCTTGTTGAGCCACGCAAATCAGCGCTGCTGCTTACGGAATCGTGTTCTAGAAGTTACTAATACCGATACCGTACGAAACACATCCATCTTGTTGGTCTTCCAACTGACGATATTGGAGGACTGCTCTGTCAGCTGTTAACGTACCTTATTCGCGCGAGTTGTATCACAGCTAACTGTTTCCTGACATGTAGCGTGTTTATGTGGTGCATGATTCACTTAACTGTGAAGCGCATACCCATTAGGATGGCCTATTAAGGAATTTTCGTACTGATTATGAATTCCTGAACAAACAGCAAATGAGTAGCTGTAGTCAAAGTTTCCATCCGTTGATTTACATAATTGGGCCAAATGATGAGATCGAAACGCCAATCAATTTGCTGGATTAGGGGATCTGAACGTCACCAGTTTTTGAGACCTCTCTGTAAGTCAACTGACCAAGCTAATCGGTCAAATAACGTGACCAGGAGTAACTTTGTTTCAGAGAACTTGGCATGTTTCAGAAACTAGATCTAAGGGTCAGGGAATACCATGAGAAGGTCGGACAACTCAAAACTGATTACACCCTCAGATTATTGGGTTCAGCTCATAGAACATATAACTAGCCATTCGTTACACGATAAGATTAGTCATACTGAGATTCTAGGCATTGGGAGGCTGATACCCGTTTCAGCTCAACGAAGCCCCAAGCTTGGCTAATAGTGTAGGTATTTTTGCGCAAAGCAATGTGTAGAACATCATCAGCGCGCTTTAGATTGTTCAAAACCGAGAGGGTAAGTTGAGGTGCGAAAAAGAGGGAGCAGTTTCAAAGCCGAAGACATTCCTTACCGATAGACACGGTTTGACGGGAAAAAAAGGAGGAACTTAGGATGTTGATTGCACTGGCGGTTCACAAAATCGCGAGTCAAACCAACTGGGGACATACGTGGCTATATAAGGTGAAATACGACAGGGTTTGGTCCGGATTACGACAGATGAAGAATGTCATTTCCAACACTATCACAGGTGCAAAATACTGGAACGTTCAGTGTAAGGCTCCTGGAAAGCAGTATGCCCCTTATGTAAAGCAATGTTTTATTCCACTAATCTACGTTTAGCTCTTTACTATCAACTGCTGCGTTCTTACAGGCCTGATCTGCCGGAAAGGTGTGTGCGCAATCAACTATCCATTTGATAGGCACAACCCCTGATGGATATTATTTCTTTGATTTAGCTCTTAGAAATTTATGCGGCTCAGTAAACAGTGTCAAATTTAAGGATTGAAAAGGCATACATTCGGCATCCAACCACGCAGTGTTTATGGACTCGATAAATGAGAGCCCAGCCTTAACGATATTGAAAGAAGCGTGCCGTAAAAAAATATTTACATTCTAGGACAAGATTTCTGTAGAAAACCACAAACCCGGATCGAGCCAAGCAGCTCCTGACCACATAAATATAAGACACTCATTAAAGTCTTAATATCTTAAACGGTACGAAACAACAGCACTGTAGACGTGCATCCCTAATTTTCGTAGTAATCCTTGTCTTTGAGTTGATGGCATTTCCAGAATTGAAGGTAACTATGATACACAGAATAGAAACTACTCCGACAAATCCAGCCACCTAAGCGAAAAGGCATACTGGTGGTCGAACGTAACTCGTAAATGTCGCAACAAATTCATAGGATCACATTAGGTAAAAAATGTACATGTAGTCACTTGACGTTCGTTTAACCCACCTACAGCACAGCAGTAGTCTAGAAATCATGTAGTTCCTTGGGCATAGCGACGGAAAGTATGAAATGACATTCACCCGTTTGTTCCTTTTGTTTTTTTACGTCAACCTCCGTTTCACTGGTTAGTGTTGCTCTGAGGTTCGTATGCGCGTGATGTATCGATCCATCGTGTATGTTGGTCGCACCGATTAGTTTGTCCATTGGCCTTTTACCGGTTTGGACATAAGGCATCGGTGACTTTGTGTTATCAGCTGTCGTCTCTCATACTGGTTTCCTTTTTTCATAACGATGTGTCAAGACAGAACACCAAGGTTTGTCGATTGTTCAAACCGTTAAAATTAAGTTCACGAGTAACCTGTTGCGACGACGCATGGAAGGAGAAGAGCTCAGCATTTCGCAAAATGCGCCTTAGCTTACTTGAAATTGCAAGCCACTCTAAACGATCTACAAACACCGTATGTTCATCTAGAGACAGACTGCGTTACTAGTTTCAAGTTCGAAAAACAAATTCTCGTAAGTCTTCTGAAGCCACAGAATTATCTTGCTTCAAGTTCAACTGTAACTGTTTCAGCGTTGAGACGGTCACTTGGAAATAGCACACCCACTGGGTCAGTGAATAGGGCTCCCAAAGCTGCATCATATGTGAAGCAAAGGGAAGCGAAGACCACGTAGTCATCGATTTACTCCCTGACAGGTATATGGTTAACGCACTCAATGATCATCGACCGATGCAATTAGCAAAGTGGACAGCGATGCAGCTTAAGAGTCCACAGGGCTGAAGTATGCTTTTTACGCAATATTAGTCTCATGTCTATATGCGTTATGACCCTAAGTGTTAAAGTGCAATTAGGAGACGCACCACTGCATAAGTCAGAATTTACTAAGGATAACTTTATTCAATGGACGGAGCCTTGCTTAAACCTCGTGTACAACACTACAGTGTTTACAAGGGGGTCCTAATCTCCCGCCAAACATTCAGCTAAGTATATTTTCACAACGGAAAATTTCACAAGGTTGCTGAAAACTCTTCGAAAGCCCACGACCGGTTTCGCCCTTCTTGGAGCTCATCAGGTGGGCGCAGTCCCCGAGTTTCCGTCAACTTTATGTTTTACTTGAACCCAAATGGGACTGAATACGACAAAAACACTCAATTGCAAATGAATTTGGTTTTCGCGGGAGACTCAAGCGAATCTCTTGTCGAAGAGTTTCCAGCAACCTTGTGAGTAGTTCCCACTGTGAAAATATACTGTGATATCTCAAATGTCGCACCAACTGAAACATGAGTCAGTCTTTGTGTAGCACGTTCAAGTGAAGAGCAGTATAAACGAGAGATTCACTTGAGTTTCTCGTAAAAACCAAATTGATTTGCAAATGAGGGCATTTGTCGCAGCCCAACTAATTAGTTTGTCAAAGAATAAATGTGGGTGTTTCCGACTGTCGTGTAGGGGAGACACTGTACTGTGAAGTTGCGCACACGCTACCTGCCTAGGAGCTCAAATATATCCCTGTGCCCTCAGAAAATGATCCAAAAGTCCTACAAACGTCTTGCATGTTCCAACCCCTTCGCAAGGGATCCATATGTTTTACTTGGACTCAGACTCTCCATTTTTATACACACGGCACAGTGGACAAAGATCCAAAGTATATACAGTGTTCACTGTTGAACATAAACACTGCTCTAACACATTTATTCCAAGGATTTATTCTAACGCTTACTGAAGATCTTGCTTCCATCAGCCGAGGCAGTTTGTTTGGTGAGCGAATTCTTCAGTTCAGCAATGTGGAACTTATTGTTTCGCGACTAATCCCCTTATGTCCATCGTATCACTATCATAAGGATCTTGTGACATGTCATATTTTCTGGGATGTATCGTTCCATAGGATTAATCGCAGTTAAGATAGGCTATCCGAGAAGCTAAGACATTTGAACTGGAGGACCAGCGAGTATAAATCTACCTTGTCACGGTTTGTTTGACAGCGACTTGCTTTTCGGAGTTGAGCCGGTAAAGTCAAAGGCAGAATTTGGAGAGTGGCCCATGGAAGACTGAAGGTTTGCAAAGAACTGTCGAATTTTTTACGTTAGAAACGAAATAATGTTTGCTGTTTCTAGATTCAGTGTGTGGCCGATGGACTTTACAAGAAAATTCAACCCTAATTCCTGTCACACTCGCTCCATTAGACACGAAAGCCGTCAGGGATATTCATCCAAATAAGGAGCAAAGCCATTCTTTCGAAAGCGAAATATTTCTCATCATGCTCCGTTTTGGTTCTCCAGAATTTACTCGGTTTAACTAAAGTCGCTGAGCTGTTTCGATTCCAATCGGACACACATTTACCCACAATTTTCTTCTGCGCATTTTTCAGAACTTCACAATATACTGAGCAGTCACACGTCAAAAAAACACATTGTAGTTCACGTGAAACGCATCTGACGCGAATGGAACGTGTGACTTACGGTTGACCATGCATGAGTTGCTCGCTGGAATGAATGCAAATGCATTTGTCACCCAACTTTGCCAACCATTTAGGAATATTCATACAAAAAAGAGCGAATGGTAATCCGCCTACGTTCGTGTGTGAAAATGGCCTGAGGTCTCGTCGTCAATGTTACCTAGAGTGGGTACTTTAGCAAACTACTATTAGCTCCAAAGTAATCACACTGCAGTGTGTCTTCGCGAAAAAATAAATCGCTAAATAGATCTAATGAGTTTTCAGAAAGGAAATAAGATTGCTGAAATCTCTTCAACCGCTCTTAGTTGGCCTCCCTGGGGCTCATCAAGTAGGCGTATTACCTGAGTTCCCGTCAACCTTATTTTCTAGGATGTTCTTCATAAACAAGAGGGATTTCGAGTGAGTCTTCCGTGAAAACTAAGTTGGTATGCAAATGAGTGTATTTGTCGAATCAACAAAGTTGTATTGAACAAGCAAATTCTACCGCGCCATTTGAAAGTCAGTGCTGTCAGCAACACGAGCAGCGATTCAACTAAGGTAGAATGTTCAGAAGAGGAACCAATAGCTCATGTTGACTGACACCGCCACGTAGTGATGGGCTGAGGACTCAGAGAAAAACAGTCCCGTTTCACACAGGAATCGAATGCGTGTGTTGCATAGTGAATTTCTTTCTGAAAGTTAGTATACCTATCTCCACGTTATGCGGGAAATTCCGATTACCCAAGATCGAGTTGGGTATCCATTATTCCTTGGTCATCACCATTCTGAGGTAAAAACATCCGACGCACATATTCGCATTTATCAACACCAGTCTGCTTAATCTACAACGTTCCCTGCACGCCGCAAGCCTGATTCCGTCCTGGATGTCCTAAAATGGACCGTCAGATCTTGTCTTCATTAGCTGTACACCTACTTTGTATGGATAAATAGTTACAATATACGGTTACGTGTCACTTCCTAACAGTGGTTCCTCTTGGAGTAGATAACAAAATACGGATACTCGTCAGTTTTTGGCTGACGACTTTCTGGACTCAAATTGCGATTCCGAGGCTTTGACATCCACAAAATAATGGTAAATTATCTGTTCAAACCGTTTAGTTATCTTGACCACCCGTTTGTTGTTGTGAGTGCATCAGTGATGGGCTTTCAACACAGGAACTGGGACACACGTGTTTCACCTTCAGTTTTGCAGACACTTCTCTTATCTCGGGCCAATATGTCTCATATCTTATCCTGTGCCCAGTTTGAGGCTACTTCATTCTTGTCATTGCATATATATATATATATATATATAACCGGACCTACGTAGTAAGTATACCGGCAACATCTCCATGCTAGTTTCACCCATATGTGGCGTTACCGACTGGACAGAATTTTACGTCCCGTGAGAAGAAAACTCGTGTGCCAGCACAGCACGCACACTTGTGTTTGTCCAATTCTACTAGCTTTTTCTTGGAAGTAGTGACGCGTATGATTGTTAAAAATGTATTCTAAGTAAGTTTTGACATTTATGCAGGTTGAAGGTCTTTTCGCCACAACACACAGGTGCTTTGCTTCATTTCTTTCCGTGCTTTGATATCCCATGCCATTCAGTAGCATTTTTGCACTTCCACGAAGAAGTTTCCAGCCCAGGGAAAGAAGTAAAAGAACTTTAGTGTGAGCTAAGCAATGCTGATTGTCCGGCTTTATTTGCCATCCATAGCTAGAGCTCCTTGTAGTCCATTTTGACCTCTGAAAATCTTTATTGTACACATTTCTTTGGTTAAGTTCGGATCATCCTGACACATAAGCTGTATAATAAAATAATAATAATCGTTCAGCTGTAACACCCTTTCGGTGCCTAGTTGCCATGTCACCCGAAGGAAGCACGAGGGCTGGGATACTGCAGGTTACTCAAGCACAGACGGAGGAAGTCGAGATGCAGAGGTCGGATTCGAACCACGGACCTTCCGGTTAGTAAATTCGCGCTCTAACCACTGAGCCATCTTGCTCCTCATAAGGTATATATATATATATGTATGTATATATGCCAATAAATTTGTACTGAGGACATTCTCGTTTGAAGAGTTCCTTCACTGTTCCACGACGGTTATTTTGATTAGTGGATACTTACTAGAGAAAGAACTGGATTTGATTTTCGCTCCTAGTACAGCTAATAAGGAGTGCTTATCCTTCTTTGCGCTAGCAGTCGAATCCGGGACGTCTGACATACGAGGCAAGCTTTTTACCACCACTTCACCAGCGTAGGCCGGACACACCTGGATTATCATGATTATCATGAGCAAAAAACGTGGCCAGTTCTAGGAAAGCTTTGCTTAGTTGGATGATTCGCCTTGAACCAAGAAAAAATAGGTCGGAGAAATGTATCTGACTAAGCACTTTTAAAAGCTGCACGAAAGTAGTCCGCTGGAGGAGGCGGTCAGATTTTCGCACCGGCTAGAATCTGATCACTTGACGTTCATCTTTCACAATTGGCGCAAAGCGATTGATGTGGTCGTGGAAACTGGGAACCGGTTTTATTTTCCATACGACGTCGTAATCCAGAGCTCAGAGAATTTGGATGCAGAATTTCTCATGTTTTGCATGGTGTGCATCTTGAATCGTACAGTAGAATTAGTAGGAAGAGGCAAACATGCGACAAACACTAATTTGCAAATCAATTTGGTTTTCACAGGAGACTCAAGTGAATCTCTCGTTTATGATGTTCTTCAACTGAATGTGCCGCACCCAGGCCGCCTCATGTTTCAGTTGGTACGATGTTCGAGATATCGCGGTATACCTGATGAGCCCCAGGAAGGACGAAACCGGTCGTGGGCTGTCGAAGAGTTTTCAGCAACCTTGTGAGTAGTTTCCTTTATGAAAACTTCCCTACATCTTTTATGGATTATTTGTGATACAACCTATTGTACATCTGACCCAAGTTGCTTTAGTCATCAACCTGTTTACCGTTAAATATAGTGTAAATTCGCCCTTCTTTAGTAAAGAATTCCTCTTAACCTTTTTAAACCCAACAGAAGGCTGTAAAACTATTTGTGACAGTCACTCAGAGGGATGTTTCATGAAATGGAAGTAAAATGTTGTTGAGTACTTCTGGCGTAACTCGATGGTTCTTTGAGGAAGGTGATTCTTCATGGAAGTGTTACCCCATACGAACCGCAGCATAGTTTGCAAATACAAAGTTAGAGAAAGGGCAATTGTATACTGTCGTATGCAGATGTTGAACGGCTTTGTATTCTACAGTTCAATGTATAGGTTGCTTAATTCTGGTGAAAATTAATAAGTGAATCCGTGTACTAGGTAACAGCCATCAGTCACAATCACTTAGGCGATTATAAAAGAGAGTAACTAGAGATTAACTAAGGGGGAAACAAAAAAATTAGCTACTTTTACAAAGGCATACTTGAAATTAATGACATAAGGCACGGTGACTACTGAAACCTTAGTAGACGTCGATTGATCTGCGTTACGATCCAGTACGGTTTTTAATACTTTCAAAAACGTTACTGTGAGATGTTCTGATCAACGGGGCTATTGGCTTATCTTCAGCTGAGGTATTCGTAGAATGAACGGAGCCCAGTTAAATAGAGACAAAATATTACGATGGCACTGAGTGTGATGACTGGTTAGCAAATGTAAGTCTGTAGTACAGGGCACTTCGGCTGAGGTGTTCCACTGGTGAGCAAACAGGAGGCTCCGATACTACTTATAAGGTCGATGGAGACGCTGGATATCTCACAGCCAGTTTCACCTTGCTTGAGAATTATCAGGTAGAGCCAGTCATGATTCTTTCCTAACTAAAAACCAAGTCTTACGTATGTGCCCTGATATGCAGTTGCTGTTTTCAGGTGAACTCCACCTAGGTACCTTTTTACAACCAAATTTATTTTCGATGTATATACGCAGCAAATAAGTGATTTCTTTTGACTCTCATTTGATCTTGAGGTGAATCTTAGTGGGAAGAAATCAATGTTTTTCTTCCCTAGAAATTAGCGATATGCATACGAAAGATCACACTTCGATTTGCTTGTTACATAATTACCACAAATGCTCGTTGGAGGAGGGGATAGAAAATAGCTCCAATGAGAACATCACTTGAGCAATTAGGTGGAAAATAGGGTTGACATCACTCAACGCGCTGTCCGCTTCCGCCTAGTAGCCAATCGAAATAGCCTTCCTGTTGAAGATACAACTTCCCAAACGGGACATTAAAAATCGGCTGTGCCTAGACGTATCGCTTGACTCAAAAAGGCCAATGCGAATTTTTACCGGTCGAACTTTGGATTGTTCAGTTTGCGCATCAATTTCTTGGCGCGTACTTGCGATAAAGACCCTCAACCAGCCTTTTCCTTCAAGCTCCTCAAAGATTTTGGCCAGATTGCTTTAGAGATGGAAATTCTCTCGACTTTTTGGCTGGGCCATTGAAAAGTTTCCTACTTTACAGTGAATCCACTTTCTGTTCCCTTGAGTCCAAAGTGGTTTCAAGAATGAGCGGGCAAAAGCACTCGATCGCGTTGTGTGAACCGCCCAGGTTTATTCAGAAAACGCAACAATGGTCTGTACATATGTGGATTTGAACAGGTGTGCCATTCTCACTCCTACACGTTACTGCTAATCTTAATTGAGCTAGACAAGCCTGCACAAGCGTGACTAGAGCTAACCCACAGCTACCACATTGTGGAAGATAAAGTGCCAACGGACCTCGGTCGCAATAATTCTGTGGATTAAATATATTGATTAGTGAGTAGGGCAAAGAGAAGCGGTCAATTTGTAAGGTCAGCCAACGTCCAATGAGCGACTGACTTCCGTTGTTTTTATGTAAGACCTTGGCACACATTGAGCAAAATCTTCTATGTGGAGATGAACGGGCTACGCTTCTCTTAGAGGCACGTTTTTTGTACGTAACCTGAGCACACATTTCCGCCCCTCTGAGAAGCATTCCCCTGGGTTGCAAGACAGTACCCAAGAAAGCAGTGAATGTTTGGCACTGGCGATGATCCTAGAGCATAAGAAGAGGTTTCGCGAGAAATAAGTCTGGTTGTTGGTCTGTTCGCCAAGTTTGGAAGTTCGATTGCAAACATTTCATCACCAATCGAGTTGGCAACGTCATTGCGGGGTTGAGTGGGTCAACTCAATCACCAATCAACACACCCGAGCTACCTATATTGCACAAAATTACCAGAAATGAGTCTGATTTTGGTTATACCTTTTCTACTGAGATAGTTTAGTGTGGATATTTGTAAATGCGAGGATTTTCAAGTCTGCTATCATGTGGTGTGTCAGCATGATGAAAACTCAGTTTTAAATACTCGGAACTTTTGCCGTTCTGCATTAGTCTGCGTAATTTTGGACTCTCTTAGTGTTCAACGTTATCAAAACAGAGCCATCAACTTGTGGATTGAGTTTTTGCCTGATCGTGCAGAAATTCTATGATAGCTTTGAACTCATTTGACTGAGCTATATACTAGGAAACATTTGAGTTCATACTGGAAGGTCCAAAGTTTAAAGTCACAGACGGATCTCCAAACGGCGATTATGATGTTTGACGTTCTAGTTCTAGAATGCCGTCGAGTTAGATTTAAAGCATATCCCATCCGTTATTTAGTTCATGATGTGAAACATTGCGAAAACAAATATGCGCACGGAAAGGCTACCGTATAACTTGGTGGCTCCTCTCAAGCGAGATAGTTGTACGCGACCATTGCCTGCGTGAAATAAACTAGGGTGACTTCGCAATTCACCATACAGTTCATCAGCACCTTTGGCAAAGGTGACGTTTAGTGTAGTATTCTGTCAACCCACATTCAGCCTACTGGTTATTTTTAAAAATATCCTCAAACTTGGCTTATCGATTTGATCGTCATCGTACTATGGACACTGGTTGATCATTCAAATAAAAAGCGGCATTTAAATGGACGTTCGCTACCTGGTGTCCTGAATATCATTTAGTTAATCAAATTTCGTTGGCGTTTCACCTCAAAACGGTATTTCCAGGGAAGAATATTGCCTCAGGCCAATGGGAAGATTGTGTATTGCTTTTGATGAAAGTGCGTCAAGCCAACACCAGTGAGATTCCTTTTACTAAGTTTGATTTTATTAGCATTTTATTGGCAAATTTCGCACATGAGGAGGATCGATAACAAACAGCAAATTACTAAAACCAATAGGATTTTTCTGATAGTTGGGCGGGACACAGTCTGGGAGGGAATCGCGAACTTCGTCTGGAACAGCATGCATGGGTTCTTTTGAGTGCCCAGCGGTCCCTTTCTCTGAAATATATGCGCGTTTTGTTCTATCAGTGTAAAGGTCAAAGATACCTCAACTTTCTATTACCTATTTTCGTGTCTTATCCTGATTAGAAATCATCAGCAGTGCACACTTTAAGGAACTCCGCGGAGTTTCGAACCCGCGACCTATCGGTTAGTAGTTTGAACACTAAACCGTTTGCTCATAGACAGCTAGTCAGTAAGGTGACCAACTCAAGCTTGGACAGAATATAATGCCACTCAAGCTTCTTCACGGGACTCACATCAAATGGTCACGTGTTGAATGGCTCCTCGGGTGAAGGGTTTTTTGGGTTGCAGACTCACACAACTTGTGCATTACTCCTCCCTTCTGAGTTACTTACAGCTACTTGATTCTTGTTAGAAGGAGCTTCATGTTAAAAGCGAAGGTCTGTTTCGGGAATCTCATCCGTTTTCGTACCTTCTTTATGATCTCCCCGTCTGACTTCTGCTAGCAGTAAATATCTGATGAGGATTAGTCTTTGAAAGTATTGTCAAAATAAAAAAAGACACACCTGCTCATACACCTGGGATGAATAGCACGCTGAATGGAACAAAATGTTGGAACAAAACAACGGGTTTTTACTACGTTACCTACAAAATTGCTCTCCACCATTTGGTTGTTTCATTGGATGCTCAGGTATACTCGTTTGTATTTGGTCCACTATCTGACCGGCAGTGCGGCACTTGGGCTTGGCCGATGTTTGTTTGTCTTAAAGGGCTGTATTGGCTAAAATAAACGAGCACTGCTGATTGGATAATCGAAGCCTGAGTTGATAGTGAAAGGCTCTGTTGATCAGCCGAACGGCTGTCCCTGGAATCTATAACGCTCCTTGCCGGTAGTTATGCCAGCTTTTAGAAGGCTGGTTTTGCCTTAGATTCTGTGTTGCCTTGTAAGATTGTAACCCTCGCTTATTGCACTACTTCTGAATTGCTGCGGAAGCACCAATGAATTTGCCGTATACTCCGTGCGGTATATTGGCTGGTGAAATGACTGGTCGTGGAAACTCCGGTTATACCTGAAAGCGAGCTGAGTGTTCGATCGACTTTATCGCTTGAGATTTCGTTCTGTCACTAAAGCCAGTCTGTGACGGAGGCCCGAGAAGCACTGTACAGCTGTTTCGTCCCTATTGAGAATCGTCAGCTGTGCGCATCTCACTAAACTCCAGGAGGTCTCGAATCCGCGGTCCCCCGGCTAGTAGTTTTAAACCTTAGCCAACTCAATCGAGACTCTCTAGAGTCCCAATAGAAAAAAAAGCAACTGTACAGTGCTCCTTGAATTTTCACCTCAGATTAGCTTCACTTACAGAACGAAATCTTGACTGAAAACCGCCAAATCTTTTCACACTACCACCAGTTTATTCAGTGAGTCTATCATGACGTGCTCGGTCACGATCAAGGATAGACCATTTGAACAGTGAACCAGATTGCGGAAGCTGGGGGAATCCAACCTCTTAGAAGAATGTAAGAGTTGAATGGATGGAGTGAGTTAAGCTGTAGCAGAAGAAAATGGGCAAATTATTGCTGAGTCTGATTCATTCGTTATTCAGTTTTGTCCTCCTGTTTTGGATTGACATGATTATATAGGATTTGACGTAATTCATCGAGCCCCATGTTATCTCGCCCCCCTGACACCATATAAAATGAACCGGTTAATGGGTTACTTTGAGTGTTACGTGCAATAAACCATAGATTTATTACTCTGTGCCAACTGGCGTTGGCTCTGCGCTTTCTCATACAATGGACTGCACACGTGGAACAGAGAGTGTACCATGTATATACGTAATGCACTAATCATAAGGTTGCTGAAAATTCTTCGAAAGCCCACGACCGGTTTCGTCCTTGTTGGGGCTCATCAGGTAGGCGCAGTCCCCGAGTTTCCGTCAACCGTATGTTTTACTTGAACCCAAATTGGACTGTTTTCGAGAAATACACTCATTTGCAAATCAATTTGGTTTTTGCGAGAGACTTACCTGGAACCCAGCTGAATCTCTCGTTTGTGATGTTTTCAGGCAACTGAATGTGCTGCACCAGGCCGCCTCTTGTTCCAGTTGCTACGATATTCGGCAACCTTATGAGTAGTGCATCACGAATATACATGTATCACGATATCTCGAATATCGTAGCAACTGGAACATGAGGCGGCCTGGTGCAGCACATTCAGTTGCCTGAAAACATCACAAACGAGAGATTCAGCTGGGTTCCAGGTGAGTCTCTCGCAAAAACCAAATTGACTTGCAAAAGAGTGTATTTCTCGAAGAGAGTATACCACTTTGCAAATTAGGCACGCATTTCAACGTAGCATCAGTAAGCTCAATAGCCTTTACGACTCCAACAGTAGCTTCAATTCCAGTGGACAATATGAAATCACATTTTAGCAGAAGGAATTCGCTCAGCCTGTTTTGAATCTCAAGTAACTGAAATTCTGAGGTAACATTTTGTTGGTTACGAATCACCAGAGAGCTGGTTTGTTCTGCATGAATCTGAGAGATTGTAAACTTTAAACTATACGTCCTTCGGCTCAGTCAACGTTGCCCACTATAACTCCATTCGGAGTGGATGCAATGGGAGGGTTTTTTATAGATAAGTGGTAGGTTTTACCAGAAAACGAGAGTACTATTCACAAGAATACTCCTTTAAGGAATCAATCCCAAAACATTAAGAGTGAAAATTAGCACAACAGTATTGTCGGACCATAGGGGTGTATGGTTCGTTGGAACGAGTGTTCAATGATTTTTTACAGTCACTACGTTGTAACACCCTATAAATCATCTCACTATAGTTTCGGCGAGTTTCTCAATAAAACTGTTGGTGACACTTTGCGTTTCTCTTCTCAGGACACTCATGACTTCAATCTTGGTGCCATAGCAGTTTAGATCCTTGTACACTTGATTTGCAGGGTTGCAATCGGGTTGAGTTTGAAACTGGAAGCTGGCTAGTCAAACACCTTCCAAGTACGCAGCAAAAGCGGCTGAGTTTATAAAGGGTGAATCGCGAATTCGCTAGTTTTGACCAGCTGATCCACTTTTCCACCCATGGGGATGACTGGAAGGGTTACCTAGTTCGCTGCTTGGGTGTGAGTATCACTTGGTTTTCCTAATTCTCTGGTTCAGTATGTTGCACAGTCCTTAACTACAAAAACGTATATCAAACTTAAAGGAGCAGCGCTTGCTGCCGGTACGACAAACAGACATGATTACCTTACCCAAAGTGGGGAATACTCAAACTACCGGAAGCGCAGTGTGTGAAATGCGAACGGTGACGTCAGGGGAACGAGATCGTAACAACCAAATACACTTGCTCAAAATAACTTGTGAGTACAAAACTGGTTTTTTAAGCTTTGATCAGCACAATCTCATTCATCTTGAAAATTTCCGGGCTTCGAGTGCTGTTAAGCTAACTTTGGACAAGTGCTGTTATATGACCAGAACCAGGGAGTCATACCAATCCACGGGTTCCTGTCGATCAGGCAACGCTGTGTTCACACAGATTTCAAATCAATGCATTTGTTCACTATGGTCCCGATCGTACGACACTAATTTCAAGATACGCTTATCGCAATTTTTGTTTGCTCTATACTTTTGAGTTGAAGATTGTCAAGGAGAGCAAAAGAAGTTAACATTTCATGACATGTGTGTTAGATACACACCAATGCGACAGTTAAGGTGGACTCTCTTCCCCAACTAATTTCCAAGGCTTTGTTGCCGAAATCGTGCGTGGCGTACGTTTCCTCTCTATTTTGACATGTGCTACTGGCTTCCATTTTGATTACCGAGACTTCTTCCTCCTGAGTAGTGGACGTCATGCAATTACCGTGTAATGGACAGCCTTAGGTGTCTTCTGTGTTCGTGTGCAGCGAATAAGCAATCGGAATTGGAGGATGGACCCTTCGGACGATAACGCTCACTGGTGTGTTCCCGGTACGACATGGTTAACGTAATCAAATTCGGTCGCATTAGAGCAGATCGCAAAGAACAGATCTGCAAAACAACAATACCTAGATTCAATTAGTTGGAGGAGTGTGCAACTGATCGAGAAAATGAAAGTAAGTGACAAAATTTGAGGTTTTTTGGGGTTAAACAACTAGCTGCTGACCAAATAGTGTCAACGAGAGATTGAAATGAGATATACTGGGTGTCTCATAATAGACGCAAAAAATAACACCCAAGTTAAAACTTTAATATTAAATTAAACGTTTATTATTTTTTATGTAAACATACACAATTGCGGATGTTTATTGTGAATAAACTGGCATTACAAAAAATGTTGAAAAAAAACCGCCCCTTTCTTCTATAACAAGTTGGAGGCGGTATGAGATGTGAGACACAACATGTTTAACTTCTTCAAACGTCACTCGTACACACTCCTCTTCAATTCTTGCAATTGACTCCACCAAATTCTTCGGTTTATTTTCATGATATACGCGAGCCTTGATTATTCCCCAAAACCAATAATCCGGAGGTGTGAGATCGGATGACCTTGCGGGCCAAAAGTTTGGAAATCCACGAGCAATGACTCTCTCATCAGAAAATCGCTCTCGGAGGTAAGTTCTCACTTGATTTGAGTAGTGGAGTGGAGCGCCATCTTGTTGAAAGACGGTCGGTGACTTCTTGTGCTGCTTGAGTTGCGAGATAACATGCGTCTGCAGCATATGGAGGTGACTGTCGCCGGGAGCCGTAGCATCAAAGAAAAAGGGACGCGGGAGACACTTTGAGGAGAATCCCATCCACACACAGAGATGAGGGGAATGGAGATTATGGGTGAGGTACTCGTGAGGAGCTTCACAAAACCCTATCACGCAATTGTACTTGTTGATTATGCCATCCACAGAAAAATTTGCTTCATCGCTGCATAAAATGTTGGGAACGATTTCTTCATTGTCCAGCAGCCAGTTAGCGAACGTGACACGTTGCTCCTTGTCTTATTCCGTGATGTTTTGTAATAAAGTGAAATGATACGGGTAGAGATGAAGGTGGCGTCTCATAATACGGTGCACGCTGGCGCGGGGAATGTCGGTCAACTGAGACACCTGAGTTATTGACGAAGATGCCATGGTGCTCTGGGACTGAAGTTGCTCGACGGCATCTGTACAATCGGCGCTCTTTCATCACTCAGAGACTTTCTCCCTTTGCCAGGTAAATCCAATACAGATCCAGTGGACTCAAATTTCGCAATCAAGCGCCGCATGAAAAGGATCGCATTGAAAGGATCTTTGATGAGACCATGTTTGGTTTTGTAACCACGAACTGCAGCGGTGGCACTTTCACTAAGGGAATAATAGAGTTTCACAATTTCAATGCGCGGACTGGCATTCATCGTAGACAAAAAAAGTCAACACTTGCATATAAAACCTCCTTTATGTGACTATTAAAATTGGAAAATTTTGTTACCCTTTTTTTGATTAACTACGTTTACTTACTCAATCAAATTTTGCGTCTATAATGAGACATTCTGTACTTAAATTTCCCTTTACTGGTTTTCTTCCACCGAATATGCTTTGCAGAGTCAGCTCTGTATTTCAGGTTTTCGTTTTTTCCATTAATATTATACTGGTTAGAGGGTTTTTTACCTACTTTATAAGCCACACCCCGTCTGTAAGATTTTTAAGTTGTTTTCTAAACTTTCAAATTCCAGGTTACCTCTATCCTTACCGAACGGTTGTGCAAGAGGCGGATTAGTTACGGGGAGGGTTCTTATTGACGGTTACGTCACTTTGAGATGATTCTTATAGTCAACCTCCATCTTGGAAACTACACTGCAGAGAAGTTCTGACATTCTGTCTCAAACATGGTCGTTTGAAAGTGATAGTATATATCAGATGATTCCTTTTTTCAGCCAGCTTAAGATCGTTAATATTTGCTTGGTATTTATTCATTTATTTATTTATTTATTTAGTATTAGGAGGATTGGGAATTTTCCGTGATTGTCTCATGCTCTACTTGAAACTAATGTATGCTTAAAAGTCAAGAGTCATTGTAAAGCTGTCCCAACTTCATTGGGAATTATCAGCATTGCACATCTCACGAAGCTCCAAAGAGTTTGGAATTCGTGACCTCTCGATTAGTAGTTTGTACACTTAACGCTCCGGTCACGAGAGACCAATGAACAGTACGAATAATGAGTGATTTATTTGTACATTTGATATTTGATATAATATATATTATATATTATGTATATCATATATATTCTGTATTATATTTCAGTGGCAGTCTTCCTGTTACAAAATTCGTTGACATTTGGCCCTGCCTCCAATATGTTCACCGTCCCTAGATCCTAACGCAACTTACCGTAATAAGCTCTCCGTCCTCTCTTATTGGTCAAAATTCCACACGTTCTCTGCGAACGATGACCTCCAGCTTGAATAAACATCCGGTATGTCTAATGCAATGCTGGTTGACATCTGTTTTGCCTGAATTCAGGCCACGACAAACTAGATGTGAGTTTTGCCTGACAAAGATGAAGCACTGAAGCACGGAAGTTGGCCGGTCGGATTGATAGAATAATGAGGCTTTTTGGCCGTGGTGTATGCTTCTATATGACAGACTGAGTTTGGTTTTACTTGGATAGCTTAATTGTAGTGCAAACCACAGCTAAAGCAATCGATTGTTGAGGTTCCAACTTCTCCGCGGTTTGGTTTGTAATTTCACGAGGAGAATGAACAAAAAGATCGGGGACCGGGCGCAAATAATGCATCCAACTGCGTTGCTATTGTTCGTTTTGAAATTTGGCAAACTTTCAATCGGTCACTCAGAAGTCAGTGATTTGCGCTGATAAATCCATATGACTTCACAGGTGATGGATTAGCAAAAGTGTATATTTATCTAAATAGATTCAAATGAGTGTATTTGTCGAACTTTGGGCCATTTGGGTTCATATAGGCATAAGGTTGACGGAAACTCGGAGACTACACCCACTTGAGGAGCCCCAAGGAGGGAGAAACCGGTCTTGAGCTGTCGAGGAGTTCTGAAAACCTTATTCCCTATCCTATGTCGACCAGAACAAAGAAAGGACATCATCCAAATAAAGCTAACTAACGAGCCGATCAAACACAAGTGAATCAGAAAACAATGTAAAACGAATTCTAACCGGACCAGCGAAAATTCCGGCTATCAACCTGTAACAAACATGCCAAATACTCTCAAGAAGATATACAATTGGACGTAAACTTGGAGGAACTACCCAAACAACAGACCACTGGCGATACTTCCTGGTAAGGGGGTGAAGCCTTCCAAAGCCAATTACCAAGCTCGAAGAACAGATCAACTCTCATCTGATGAGCAGCTAGAAACGATCCGTTGTTTTGATGAACCTTTCCTGATCCTTCACGGGTGCCTTTTAGATAGTCAGTAGTCCACTCTGGATAACATCTTAACCGGTCGCTTGAGTAACTTCGGGGTAGAAGCTACCTCCTGAGTAGTCTTTACCATGAAGCTACTTAATTAAATATGAAAGGTTGATGAACTCACCAGTTCGTACCTGGTTTTCCATGCCCTTTTTCAAATGTAGATGTTCAAAATTCCAGGGGAAATTACTCAGTGCAACTGACCATTGGAGTTGTCATGCATAGAAGTCCTCGGGTGTCATTTTGCTGGCTGAGTGAGTGCACAAAGCTGCTGAAGCCACTTTACTGATCCAACAGGTAGCTGCTGCTGAGCTGTAGATGACATTCAGGTGGTTACCCGTCACAGGCAGAATTCTAGTGCTCTTGATCAAACTTAGCATCCATAGGTGCATTATGCGCCTCATATGACTGAGTGACACAATATCTCCAGTGAAGGATGGCATGCGAACCCTTGTCACTGTTAGTGGATGTAGACAGCCTGTAGGGGTGCTGGAATAAGCAAGAAAATTCGTCTGATCGAAGATTTTGCTGATACATTCCTAAACAATTTTTTCAAATGATGGACCAGGGGGTAACAAAACCACTGGATTACCACAAACTGTGGAATAATGCGAAGCGAATTTTATTGACTCCTTCTGAGGTTGTAGTTAAGCAGGGAGTCTATCCAACAAGGGTTCTGGTGTCCTTGGTATCTGTACAATACGAAGTTGTTAAGATCACTTGGCTACCTTGATTATGAAGCACAAGTCATTTCACGTCACATATATTTAGCCCGCGTATATAGGTCATATACCAAGGAGACCGCAACCCTCAGCGACGAAAAAGATGCTATCTGGACGCGATTTGGTTATAGTTGCCGGGAGACTGGGTTGGAAAAGAATATACTATTCATCCTAGTCCAAGTCGCAGCAGTAGTTAGAGAGATTTCAGCAACCTTATGAGTAATGTATTACTGCTTAAAAAGCCCTTCAATCAAGTGAGGAACCCTGGATGCTTCATGGAATTTGCAGCAAAAGTTCTGCGTCCTTACATGAGAAGTCATAAAACATAAACACCCACTAATGAGTAACAAAATACTTTGCGTGCCCTGGAAAGTGCGGGTCTTTCTAGTTAATTAGGAATGGCCTCAGTGACGTTTCACACTCTCTGGTATGTAACAGAATGTTTTGCAAGCTTTGTGTACACGGGATCAAAACTGATCATTGATTCAGCGGAATGAGACGGACCTGAGTGTTGCCCCTTGAAGATTTCATTGCTTTGGAGTGAAGGGGACGATGAATAAAAAAAGCGAATGGCATTTTTAACATTGCACTAAATCAGTTGAAATTCGGAATGATGTACTTCGACTGGTACAGTTTTAGAAACACCATCTCGTCAAACTCTGTTTTTCAAAAATGTCTGTGATTCCTTCGAGTCTGTTAGCAGAAAATATGGGCATGTTATATATTGTGATGAAAAAGTACGTGATTTCCGTAACGTTGTGGAACATTCGCGGAGTGTTAGTAACATCAGCGCAGAAAACCGGGGGCTTTGATAACCATGTGCTGACCTAGAAAAAGTGACCTGAACAAGGTAAGGAGTAATAATTAACTTGTTTTGACCATCGAGTTTGTGCCCCACTGAACACTTCCTGTTTCTCACGATATGCCTTTATCTGGTGACAACAGGACACACCCACTTGGAAGTCACATTGTATGTCTACGAAATCACATGAATATTACCGTTATAATACATGCTAACGTCTCAATAGCTGAACGTCACACAAAAGGTGTGAATTAACTCAAAATTTAGGAACCAGTCCAACTCAGTTATGGTCTTTGTTTTCCCCGGTTTTATCGCAGCAGTATACTTCGGCTTCTACTTCGCAGGAGTCAGGCAGTGAATGAAGCGTTGAGCTGTAACGTCCTTTCGGTGCCTACCTGTCATGCCACCCGAAGGAGGCACGAGGGTTGGGATACTGCTAGGTTGCCCAGGCCTTGACAGGGAAAGTCGAGAGGCAAAGGTCGGGTTCAAACCACGGACCTTCCGGTCGGTAAATTCATGCTCTCGCGCTATCTCGCGCCCAGGCAGTGTCATCCTATAAAACAAATAAGGTGATACTGTAATAGCTTTTACCAAAGTCTTGCTCAGCTAGTCATTCCACATCATTGTTTGCGCCTTAATCTGGTCTGTCATCTTTCATGCGTTGTCGACTCTATCAGGCTAATTCAGCAGCAAAAGTCCACACAGTATCACTCACTCCACACAGTATACTCATAGCATACGGTAAAAATAATCAAGAACTACGAGGACGAGAGTGACCAAACACCTGGGTTTGTAATCAGTTACACTTTAAGATACAGCATCTTCCTATGAGATAGTCCTTTGAAACTGCTGAGCGGTGGGAAACAAGCGCAAAATACAAAGTAAAGTTTCCACAATGTTGCAGTGGTAATTTCGGTAGTGAATTTTTAATATATTACACCGTTAGTTTCATAGTAACTGAAGAAGTTGCAACTACGGGCTTATTTTTTCATTCAGACGACTGCAACACATCCTCACACCGGAGTGTTTGATCACAGCTATTTAAGTCGATTTCGCCTAATCAGCTGTCTTTCACCGGTAAGATTTCCTCGACATGGTCAGCTGGATAATCCCGTTTGATGAATACATAAGGACGCATACCGTCTGTTGAGAATTAATGAAGAATCGCTGGTTCTCCTAAATTGTCATGTATTTTTCTTCGTCAGATTCATGTGTTGGTAGTCGGTTGACTTGAACGGAGTTGAATGCACAAATGACAGCATGGTCAGTAATCAGTAGAGCTATGATAAACCATTCGCTTTGAAGCTCATTATATGTAGTCAGGTAATTGTAATTAGGTCATTACAAATTTTTTCCCTGGAATGGTAAAATTATTTACTGTGATTGTTGACCAGGTCAGTTGGAGAACAGGCTGAGGTTGATAAGACAGTTGCAATGCGTTGGTGTTTACGGCTTCAAGCGGTAGCAACATTGGGGTGAAACTCGGTGGTGGCATTTTTACGTTGATGCGCAAACTATGAGGCATATTCCGCTGTTGGGCTATAGAACAGTTTCTTGGCACTTGGACCCAACCATAAAACAACTTCGATTTTTGAATCTCGAAAATTGAACAGCTCCCCGTCTACCGTCACTTGCAGCTCGCATTTGAAACTGAGCAGAAAAATAGCACGGCCGAAGACTGGACTTATTACCGATTCACCGAATTACAGCACGTTAGGGTGCGTATCGGACAAAATGATACAAAAATGTTTCTAAAACAGCTGTTTGCTTTGCACGTAGAAAGGATGAGTTTAGATCCCCGTCGAAACCCGTTTTGATCAAAATAAATTCATCAACATGTTTGTGCTCCGAACCAGGGAATGCATCTCTGAAGTCTTTAAATTCAATGTGGGTTTCAGGTGACAAAACAAAGGTAGCCGGACCCGGATCTGATAAATTTACATAGCCTACTTATAGAGAGGATTCTGTGCCTTGTTGTCTTTATATGGCCTCATGAGATGGGTGTAGACAGGACCGATAGCATTGCCATTTAGCTATCAGCCACAGGCTTTTGACCACAGAAAAGCACATCCACTGGTCAGCCATGGGCAACATGTGTACTCGAGACTCGTTTATAATGTCGGGAAATGAGTCTTACTTTTCGATCGATACGTCCTATTCTATTCGAGTGTGGCAGTGAAAATAGAGTCAGATCAGAAAGAATCCTTGCAAGCGATATTAAAAAAAACAAGCTCAACTAATGAGTACGTAAGTCTAAGTCACACCAGATTATGGTCATCCGTTCATATACACGGGAGCATATTGTGAATATGCGGACCCGCCGGTGACTACCGTAGACGCAAGACACGTGTACAGCATGTGCGTCACCCTGGTTAATTGGTTTCTTGGCAGAAGATACTACTCATAAGTTTGCTGCAAACTGAATATAAAACAAAGTTTAACACACGTTTCCTTTCTATTCGAGTTGATTTGCATTTGACGACAATGCCACTACTTTTAAGTTGCTATATATATCGTTCGTGGAACTTTTCCAAAGCCCCTTTCACGATTTCACCCTTCTTGTGCCACATCTGGTAGAATTGGCACCAAGTTAATTTGAGTTCATAATTACAGTCATGTCGAATCTGACGCTCAAGTAAAACATGAGGCTGACGGAAACTCCGAGGAAGGTGGCTACGCCTGCTAGATAAACCCCAGAAGAGCTAAACTAGTGTCGAGCTGTCGAAGAGTTGTTAGTAAACATATGAGTAGTATGCTGGACAATGAAAATATACTGCGCTATCTCGAATACCGTGCCAAATGAAATGTGCAACGGACTTTATGCAGCAAACTCGGTTGAAAACTATCACAGGTTTGGGTGCGTCTTCAATCGTTGCCAAGATAATTAGCAAATGAGTGAATAGCTAACCTTCCACTTCTTCATTCCTGAAGGATTAGGGTTACAAACTATCGCAACCGGAGATCAGCAGAACAATGAATGATACGACACTCTTTGGCTCTATAGATGAGAGAAATTTTCGGGCGAAAAGTAGCAAGTCATGCTATCCATTCTGAAAAGATCTCCACCTTTATCTGGCACATTAACTGTGGTTTGCGTAAAGGACTATACAGAAGTGAGTTTTATGTGCGTGAGACTTAAAGCCAAATTTTTCTTTTCTGTAAGAAGGAGGAACCAATCTGCAGAGTTCTAGCCCACCAGAGAACATAAAATTGTATCGATTGTGTGTGATAAAGTCTTTTTTATCTAATTCACTCTAGTTTCTGAGTTACTCGCTTTCTCGCGCGCCTGTACGACACCGCAACAATGATTCTACGAAGCTTTTGGTGAAGTGCTTGCCAGATCTCTCCGAAACTTGGGCTGACGAGAATTCACACTGGGAAAACAAAAATAAATTACAAGAAAATTACAAAATTACAAAAAAATTACAAAAACAAAACAAAACTAAATAATTATACCAGAACAGGAGGACGACCGTTCAAAAAGTGAGTGGTGTAAATATGAACAAAATACCTATCCCGCAAAACCCCCAAAAATAAATTAACTGTAAGACTTTATTTGTCTAAAGTGAAACATATTCAACTGAATTCTACCGTTTGTTTAAAAGTGACTAGATTGGACATTCTGTGAATCACTGACTGTTTCAGACAGTGTCACGTCCCCAGAATGCAAAGCTTGTTGACGTGCCTTGATTAATTATTGAGATTTATTGAATAACTTTTCCAAAAATTCCAACGGTACTCTAGTTTTTATAGAATTAGAAATTAAAATGAGGTACCGTCAGCAATTCTCTCCAGGGGTTTATTTGTTTGCGCTAAGAAATTCTCCCAACAGTCCGGGTGTTCTTCAAATAGATTAATAAATTAATTTATACGGATTAACAATAGTCATGCACGAATCACTCAAAACGGGATCAGATGAGCAGAAAAAGCACGGTATTTTGTTTCTGCCAGGACAGTTTTCTGTGGTCGTCCATCTTACTCGGCAACTTCCAAAACCATTTGGGTGATTTTACCAATGGGCCCAGATTTCCAACGAGTTTTAAATGTCCGCCATGAGCCAATAAAGTGTATGCATCCTTGAGCAATAATCACGGAAACAATTTACAGGAGAAATGTTTGAGCGACCAAATGCTTCCAGGCAAAACGGTGTAAACAATCGGTTTCGTGTACGTTACTTTGTTATCTCTCGGGACTGCAAAGGTGCAACTTCAGTGAGGAAATCAATGGGAAACTTAGAATTTTACTCGTCTAAAAAAGTTTTCTGCCCGCGAGCAGGTTACACTTTGAAAGATCGGGAAAAGCTCTCCTATGGGCAAGGAGCTCACCGTTCGGCTGACCACTTATTAGGAGTTGACTACAAATTCTTCAGAGAAAACCATTCACTAAGACGGACCTTTTTCCGCGCTTCACTTCATACTTCTAACAAGAAACTAGAATAGGAACACCTGGTTGGAGTTTTAAACAGTCAAACTTTCAAATAGGTGAGATGTGTGTCATCTAACAGAGCGATATCAGCGTAACAAGCCCCGGACAGTGGTCTGTATGGCAAGAAGTGCATATGACCAAAGGAACAACACCATGTTGTTTCATGGCATTAGTTCTTGATAGCCACGCATAGCTCTTCACTGTAGCTTACACGGTCGTTGTAACTTAGGTTACCGGTTTCACCCAAAACGCATGTCTCGTCTGTTTTTGCCAAATCTAACTGTGTGAAATGGAATGAAGTTTCATTTAAAGCAAGTGAGCTTGAGAAATGCCGAATGACGGTTCTTTGCGCATGCTCAGCTGAACACCCACCAGAAAAGTTATTCAGTTCGACGTTAGCTATCGCCCATTACACCTCAAACACTGATTGGTACACCGATATTCTTTAGATGTGTTTGTATTAACAGGAAAACAATGGTCGAAATTTCTTTATAGAAACCGGACAAGTGGTAAGTTTGATATGGCATGTGATATTCCAATCCTGGAAGTGTCCGGACACACAATACCCTAAACAAGTTAGATTACTAGACGGAACACAGTACTAATTCGCTTGCTGAAAAAATCTCGACAGCCCACTACCGGTTTCGTCCTTCTTGAGGCTCAGAACGTATGCGCAGTCTGTGAGTTTCCGTAAACTTTTTGTCCTACGTGAACACCAAGTTCTCTTGCTTGCCACATACTTTTGACACACCCTTCAACGGGTCAGGTTTTAAATGTGACCCAGTTTTCTGATCCTCATGCTACTGATGCCCAACTTCTCGGCTGACTTGACTCGACCTTGATATGCCCGAGAAGCTAGTGTAATCAACTGGTCGGTTTTCTCTGATGCTTTCATCTTATAAATCCGAATTTTCAACAGCTATCGTCTAAGATGGATCGGAGAGTCATGCAACTTCAGTTAAGTAACTGCTGAAGGCACTGGAAGCATCACTTGGAACAAAGTGAGTGAGAAAGTGAGTACGTTTGCGAATTCATTGGGAGGAAACCACAAAATAAGATTTCAGCATACTTTTCACTAACTTCTGCAGATTACTCATTCTCTAAGTAAGCCGCGGTACTGCGCTTCCTGTTTCAGCTCTACACAGAGTTTACCAATACGCTGTGCGCTTTTTCACATGAAGCAGAGAAACTATCAATGTTTATCATAGACTGGAATATACATAACCAGAAATAAACAGTAACCCGATCATTTGAAGTGAAGCCGTGTAATATTATCTTTTTTCCGGCTTCTGTTATTAGAAAACGTAAGAAAGTGAGTTTTTGGTGCTTTGATGGAAAAAACGACATCAAATATTCTCAGAAACGATGCTCCGGACCACACCGGATTATGCGTTCTTGATTCTACACGCCTGACTTTGTAAAAAAAATGCACACAAACAGGTTCGTTGTTATGAGCGCAGTGACACTAATGAGCAGTTTTAGTCGAAGGAGCACATGACCTGCTTATCTTTACTGAACTGGTGAATGGAAAAAAGGGTGAATATTTTTCCCGTCCATCCGTCCGGGGATTGATAGACAACCTTACCACTCGTTTACACACATTCATCTGTATTTCCCTAGCAAACGACACCCTTGCTGTGCAAAAAATACGATTCAAACTGTACAAGGACACACTACGTGGTTATGCCCATTGTCAGAGGTAGATGAAACACTGGAGATTTCGGTGTGTAACGTGACACACCAAAAAGTTGTTGTTTACCTTTGATCACGAAGTATGCTTGTGTATCTTCCCATTGAGCAAGTTTGTGGAACACTCTTGCAGGCCACACACCCGTCTTATTATTGCCTTCAGCAGATTAGGACAACATCCGCCGGGAGCAACACAAACGAATGATATTGGAAACATGGACATGTTGAATTGAATTCCATTGGGACCGTGTTAGTCAACAAACGTATTATGTGCTTTGGGTAGAGCCAGGTTATTTGTTCTAGCAAGATTTATCCAAAGCATTGTATTCTTCTATGTGGTAGTAATCAACGGTGGAAACACTATTCCCTGTGGAATCAGGAAGACATGCAAAATGATACATTGTCCCAATGTTCCCTCACACTTCATGTGTCCTAAAAAACGACCAACATGCATGCAACATAGGATTCATAAACAGCAACAATAAAGTGAAAATGAACAAGTCGAATGAAAAAAACTGTAGACCCAACATTCCTGTCTTTGCCTCATTTGGTAAAGCGGAAGGCTATTAGAATTGTAAATTTCGAGCATCCTCTGTTAGTTGACTAGGCAAAGGTGAGGTGATCAACCTATGGAGATCCGCACAAAAGTGACTCGGGGCTAGCATCCTCAGTAAATCAGTCGGTAGGATCCCATCTGCTTGACAGGAGGTCGGACAGTCAAATGCACCCACAGGTGTCTTTTCGCCTTGTGCTGTGGATCCTTGGACCGCTCATTTTGAAACAATCATCAGTTGATGAAGCGGAACTTGACGACGTCACTGTGGGTACAAGGAAGTAGCAGTCAAACTCGGGTTCAGACACACTGATATTTTGTTCATGGAGATGCCTTTTAGCGAACCTTATTTGGGATTATTGGGGAAGGCAGGAACTTCACTTTGAATTACGGATTGAAGCTCTTTTGCATGAACACATGCAAAAAGCTGAGCTAAAATCCAGTAAAGCCGTTGATTTTGATTTAGTCTAGAAAAAATCTCGCACAGATATGTTTAGGTGGTGTGTATGACTCTCATCATGGAGTATCGACTTGTCTACTCTAGAAAATCGCCCGTTTTCTCGAAGTTCCAGCAGAAGAGGTGTGCAAGAAATCTGATTGACGAGCTATAGGGAGAAACCAAAAGTTCCTTATAAGTAAACTACATTTTTAGTCTTGCTCCTCTCGGAAATACCCGTGATCAATGGGCGTGAATTACGGTTGGGGAAAGAGAGAAATTTCTCCACAGGAAGAGCGTTTTTTGTCATCTCTTTCGTTTTTCCCCAAGAAGGTGAATCACTACACCCACACTCAGTTCCTCCATGAACACGACCGTGTAAGTGGATGCTTTAAGCATTTTCTCACTGAATACTGAGTAATAAGCAGTGCAAGTCGACCAGACGCTTAGTCTTTCTCGCCTAATAAAGCAGTCACTGCACTCATTTCTGCGTACGGTTTGCATAAGAATCGAATCTATAAAATAGTTCTGCTTGTCTTCCAAGTGCTAAATAACAGTAGTGACTATTTGGTCCACAATCCGCCCGGATGGTAGTAAATCCGTTAGAACAGACAAGCAATCACTGATGACAAAAACAGTGCTTTAACTGTCTCAGTTAGATTTAACCACAAGCGTACTCATCAGTCGCTGTCACAGCAAAACATGCAGAGATTTAGGTTCTGAATAGCACATTAGAATGCAAGCTAGGGTTACGTAGTGAAGGAAGCTGCAAAGCACTTTGATTAATGTTTCGTCCTTCTGTTCCCAAATTTATTGTCCTTGTACTCAGTTGTGAGTAAAATGAACTGAACTTCATTAAATCCTCTGACAAATGCAGAGAAGATACTTATTCCGGTCCTGGATCAGGGGGAAGAATACTTCCCCCGGTAGAAAGCTTATACCCTAACGATTTTCGGTATACTGGCTGAAGTCCTCAGGCGCATAAAATCGTGACGACTAGGGTTTCATACCCCATGGACAATTTTGCATTGGATTGCGGGTCCCATTCTGATAAACGGCACAAAGTTGGTTTTAAAAATGAAGGTAGATCAACTGGCAAGCAAACTGCCAAGCTCGGCAAACAGATCACCAGCCACCCGAACTACAGCCAGTTAGCGTATCCGACCTACCAACATTTAATTGTACTGTCAATGTACACTCAAGGCCGCTATGCGCAGTCGTCTTGCCACATTGTTAAGATGACCCCACTCCACTTATGTGGATCAGTTTTCTCTGTAAATGAAGTTATGCGTTGAAGCGGTTCCCTCGTTGTAGACAACAATAAGCAACAATCAAAAGTCTAACCTGTGGTAGCCTGGTCAGGGGCGGGTGCTCTTAGTGCCAAATAACCTCTGCGTCTAGCCCATATTATGTCCGTGACCTGTATGGTAAATGTTCTCATATTACACACTGCTACAGAAACAAAGTCTAGAAGAAGCGGAATATTTTCAGGTTCATAAATGGGTTTGGCGAGGTAGCTGTCCTCAGTATGAACCCAAGTAAGCGTGTCGTGGACGAAAAAATAGATAGCCAGAACAGAATTTGATCTTCCATGGACCTTCCATTTGGTGAACAAGAGCTCTAACGGAGGAGTCGCTAAGGGCACTAGCCCATATCGAACATGTGCACTCTGACTCCACACTGATTTGACGTACATATGACTGGTGTATTACCATCTGGTGTTCGCTACTGCTAGTAGTCTATTAGTATTACCTCCAAAATGGGAAGGTCGGTGAGAAAGTCTAATCGGAAATTTTGACCGCGCAATTCCACTGAGCTTTTCTTAAGCGATTTCGAAGGTCATTCACCAACGTCAACCGAACTCCCTCGGTCACCGTTTGCGGTGACAAGGATGGGGATGAGCCAACCGGCTACCAACACCAATACTGTTACCACCAGCATCGCAGCTGACATTGCCACCATCGCCTGGTCTGTTGAAGAGTTTTCGGTATCCTTATGAGTAGTGTGTTACGTCTACACAATGCTTCGAATATCGTACCAGCTGAAGCATGAGGCGGCCTGGTGCAACAAATTCAGTTGAGGAGAGACATCATAAACGAGAGATTCAGCTGGGATTCAGGTGAGTATCCCGTGAAAAACAAATTGGTATACCAATTAGTGTATTGTGTTCTGAATCGGCTTGGGTGTACGGTTCAGATGCACGTGTAAGGGAGCGAGCAACGTTTACTATGACGCAGCAGGTAGAACCGTCATCAGACCACCGGGAATCCATGGGCTCGAGTCCCATCTGACGTGTCGTTTTTCAATCTGCATCGTGTACTTTGCCTCCTATTCAGAACTATTCACAGTGCGGTCCTTTGTACAACAAGGTAACAATACTTGATTCGGAAAAGACCTTTTCGAAACTCAGTTTTGAAGACTGTCCAGATTGCGAGTATATTCGAGTGAGTGTAGGGACAAACGAAAGAATAAACTTTGAATCTTGTCTGGATCTGTGATACAGCACATTTCTCCATTTGTCTGTGTCAATGCTGCCACCACTATTTTGCTGCAGTGTTTGTTACTTACCTCTGTCGCTGCCAACAAAGCTAGTCTGCCGTTTTTACCCCCATTTCTACTCCTATCTCGACCATTTTGTATTGATTGGATTTCATATAGCTGCCAGAGTATACGCCTTTTCTGTTAGTTGAGGCGACTTCATGTTACCCCCCGTGTATACTGTATTTTCGATGGTATAAATAAGCGGCACGGGCCCGAAATATTCAAAGGGTGAGTGAAGTGTATAGGCTAGGCAAAAGCCCATTTTGGAGCGATAATCATACCACTTGCTGTCTTCCGCGAATATTTGGCAATATAATGGTTATTTACGGCACATATTGTCAATTTGTCGAAATATAGGTAGCTCGGGTGTGTTTACTGGTGGTTGATCAGATGGCAGGTGATCTGTTCGCCGAGCTTGGCAATTGGCTTGCAGATCAACTGGCTGGCAGATCGACTGCCATCTGATCAACCACCAGTAAACACACCCGAGCTACCTATATTTCGACAAATTGACAACAAATTCGGGCGTTGCACACTCAAGACAGCTTGTCTATGGGAGACTTTCGCCTGCCGTCAAGCCTCCGCACGACAACAGCTACACTTCCCCCATGAATGTCTGCGAAAATGTATCCTTCCTCGTAGCGTAATATATCGACCACCACTGAACCATCCACAAGCGTGGATGTTGGCCAGAATGGTAGGCGGATGGTCCGGCTAATGATCACAGATGCACACAATCGCATTAGAAAGTACGAAAGAATAGTCAGTGAACATAGGGCAGCCTGCCTGAGGATATTGGGACCCGAACTCCTACAACAACTCAGCATTGCAATAGAACGAAGAGCCAGATCCGCCGCCAAAAGCAAGAAAACCTGTCTCGAAAACAAACTCACTAGGCTAATTGGTAACCGAGAAAAGGAGAAACACCATAACGCATGGATAAAGAACCTCTCCAACAGACAGCTCACAGAAGCAGAACAGAGTGTTCTAATCAGAGGACTCAATTTCAACTCCAAAGATGCCACGAACCTGGAATATCTAGCTAGTCTAGAGGCAGCCGTGAAATACATTCAACTTGATGAGGACGCTCAGCAACATCTCCGTCCCAGCCATTACACGCAACACAGCGCTCAGTGCCCTGTTGAGCAAAGAAAAGGATGCAATGAACAAGCTAAAGAAAGACGAGACAATCGTAATTATATCTGCTGACAAGGGACGCCTGACAGTCATCATGGACCAGTCGGACTACATCAATAAAGCGAAGGCTCTACTGAACGACACGACTAAGTATCGCCGCATCGAGACTGACCATAGCAAAAACTTGCGGACAAAATCAACAGAAAACTGAAAACTGAGCTTCAAAAGATCACAAGAGAAGAGTACTGGAAAATGAGAGCTCGGGACCCGGCCATTCCCCGCTTATGGACTCCCGAAAGTACATAAAGAGACAACACCGCTACGACCAATCGTATCGCTCCCGGGGACTCCAACCTACAACCTGTCGAAAGAACTGTGGAAGAGGTTGAAATATCTCATCAGTGGGTCACAACACTCAGTTTAAAACGCAGGGCAATTCTTGGAGAAACTGAGGAATATACACATCGAAGAGGATGAAATGATGGTTTCTTTCTATGTAACCTCACTTTTCACATCAGTGGATTTGGACACCACCAAGCTAACCGTCGCCGAACTACTTAAGAGACATGGCAAACCGAATGGATCGCTGGAAAAAGATGATCTCTACGAATTGCTCAGCCTGTGCCTGACCACATATTTTGAGTTCAACGGCGACTACTACGAACAACTATGAGGAACACCGATGGGATCTCCGATTTCTGGATTCGTTGCAGAAGTTGTAATGCAAGAACTGGAGCGAATCGTACTTCCGGACATCAACCCCAAGATATGGATCCGCTACGTAGACGACACTTTTCTCATCATCAAAAGAGTGAACTTGAACGAACAAGTCAACTAATAAACAGTGTTTTCCATGATATCTAATTCACAATGGAAGAAGAAACCGATGGGAAAATGGCATTCCTGGACGTCCTCATCACGAGGTTATCAAACCAACAACTGCAGACAGAAGTCTACGGAAAGGCAACGCACACCGGCAACGCACGCCGATCAAATTCTCAACTACCACAGCAATCACCCGAAATGCCACAAGCAAAGCTGTATCCGGACCCTTTTCGAACGTATTGAGACGCACTGCAACACCACGGAGTCAAAAGTCAGGGAAGAGAAACGCTTGTACAGAGCTTTTCAGAGAAATGGATACCCGAGGAATTTCATATGGCGGACTCTGAGAAAACCCAATTCGACCAACCCTACAGAACAAGGAGAAGGCAAACAGATCACAATTCCATACATCAGGAATATTTCGGAGATGACAGCACGCTTGCTGCGACAGTACAACACAACAGTGTCCCACAAAACTACAAGCACCCTACGGAGAACACTATCAAACCCAAAGGGATGACTGAGTACAATGTTGAGGACTAAAGTCGTATACAAGATTCAGTGCGGAGACCGTGGAAAAAAAATAATTGGGACATGGCTGTCTACCAAAATACACGAACACAAACTCGCAACCAAAAAACACGACTCATTGTCATTTTTCTCCTTCTCGCTCTCCTCTTTACTCTCCGACCTGGTCTAATGGTCTAGAACTAAGGAACTACAGAACGCAAAGCCAGACAACAAACAGGAGTGAACCAATAGGGGAGAGACAGACAAACAAAAACCAAGAATTGAAGGGATTAATCCACTTTCCTGGACCAGCATCAAACCGATAAGTCGAAGAAATAAGGAAGGAAGACCATAACGCAATACAACTCGGGAACGGACCAATTGCAAACGGACCTGAAGCATCCCAAAACGACCATCCAACAAACCAATAGAATAAGAGGCTTACAGACCACAACGCAGCAAAAACCACGATCGGTTCAATTATCATACAACAGAAGATACTCTTCAAAAACTATATAAGCGCAGCTAGGCACGGAGGAAGCGCCTACTCAACTGCGCACTGACGATGTCTCCTCGACTGGGGACGAAACGTTTGCAAACCAGTTGCCAAGCTTGGCGAACAGATCACTGCCATCTGATCAACCACCAGTAAGGCACATATTCTTAATTCGCATCAATTCTGAATAGAGAACTGCTCGCTTGCGTTTGTTACCAGTTTTCTATCACTTTCCATACTTAGTGAATGCCACAGATATACAACTTTCATGAGTAGAGCTGACGTCCGTAAAGGATTCCTCCTTTTCCAATGTTTTATGGACCCAAGTGTCGACGCTCATTAATGTCTGCCTGCAACGTCTCAACATTTCTGTACTGGCGGAGCCGTAACTCCCCTGGCTTATCATAGTCGGTCTCACGGGACCAGCTTTGCAAACCGTGTAGATGAGAGGCCGCTGCGATTGACTGATGTAGGAGACGAAGTATTTATCATTTTTCTGAGAACTCTGGTGAAAACTTTTTAGAATCCGTCAGTCAGTCCACCAACGTTGACTGTGCACTGTAATTCGGATGGTCTTTGTTGCAGAATTAGGTCAGGCATCCTAGAATGACCCTGTCAAGTCCACCATTGAGACTTGGGTCTGCAGACTGTCCACCGATAATACTAATGGGACTATGATCTGATCGGCTTCCAGAAAAGCCTTACCACAGACAGCCATGTATAGGCGGCTGGGATCCCAGTTATCCAGTTTATTCAGTCGGTTACTGGAATTCCACATTCGTTTTCATTTTTAGGTGTGCTGGAAATACAGATTCCAGACTACTCACATTGGAATAACGTTTACATCAATCTCGTTTGAGCAGTCCTCCTTCTGATGATCCTGATTGGTTCACGCCGAAGGGAGACAGCACTGGACAGGAGTTTCGCTCTAATGCTCACTGGGAATGCTTACCCTTGGCTGCACCGGGGCTTGATCTCCGGACATCTGACAGTTGAGGTGAGCGCACTCTGGACGCACATGATTTATCACATCTGAATAGACAAACGTGCTTAGACGTGTTCTAATGTGGGTGATGTAATTGGTTCGCCCGACATATCTAACAGTAACCCACTGTAACTCTTATGGTTGTCAATCGATTGACCCGCCTGTCAGGACTTCTCAGTGAGGTGATGCCACGTCTGAAGTCCGGTGCCCAAAACCTTTGCATGACCAACGAGTGGAGCTGAGGTCGAATGACTTTATGATTTATGCATCAGAATAAATGAGTGATGCCAATGTGAATTCTACAAGCCCTCAACCACCGACAACTATTCAGACTGACACTAAGAGTTCCGGAAAATGAACTCCGGCTTTCTAAAAGTTACCTAACTACTTTCAGAGCCAAACTAAAGTGCATTCTAGCTTGGTAGCTGATAGTGATCTGCTCTTAAATTCAGCCATTCCGGCGATTATCAGGCTCGAGCGCGCTTACGGTTGCAAAGATGTCATTCGAATTTGACCACCAAATTAGCGTTTATCTTCGATACATTTTTGGCCCTTTCAAAAATGTTCTCATTCGGACATGAGTGATCAGTTCAAATGAAACTGTTCCCCTAGAGTTAGAAAATATAATACTGAGTAGAACGACTTGAAACCCTTCAAGCCCATTTGTTCCTAATCTATGGATGCTGAAAAGTGTTATTTCGCCATTACTGTATTTCCCATTTCAACTGGCCAAGTTGTATGACAGGCAGAATAGATAATCCTGCCCATGTTCGCTAAGTAACGATTTGAGGAGCTATGGTTGTCGCTTTCGATTAGGAACCTGTTCTCTATCCACGCGGAACAACATCATCCACTACTATACACTGAAACATCATATGATGGACTTCATTGTTCGTTGCGTTCAGTGTAAATAAACCATGTGTCAACGGATTTATTTTGCCGTATCGCGTGCAACCTATCGAAATAAGTGTTGGGTAATCGTGCTGTTTAATGATAGTGAGTGGCTTGTCCGTTGGCATTATCTGACGGCAGCCACTAGCACTTTGACGAACCATGATTTGAGCTGCTGTATGAACTAAACTCTCATTATTAGGAACAGGAAAACAGATCAGGAATTTAATAAGAAAGCGAACAACTGGGAGAAATGGTTTACTGGACAGGCGGGGTGAAATAAACTGGAAGTGTGGATCAGTTTGATTTGGACAAATCCATATTATGTAACACCAGTGATTGAATGTATCGACACAACCCAGTTCATATCACTGTAAGGTTGTGTACTTACACTCTTCATTTTAAGACATATTTGATCCAATGCTACCTGTTTAGCTTCCTTCAAATGCATTGCCTTCAGACACCAAACACATTGCGAAACACACGTAACCCTACCAGTAACAACTACATTTCCGGAAGAGAAGATGAATTGCACAAAAAACCAACCCTGATTTGAGCGGCACCTGCACTAACCCTGCTACACGTCGCACTCCATGGACTGTACGACTATGTCACCTTTAGATATCTGCCATATATTCATTGGCATATTTTAATTATGTGGTAAACAGCATGAATTTGCTCAAAATTTTGCTGTGACCACCTGCTTGTTCAAGTACGTGGTTGACCGAATTCGACGCAAACCTAAGTTCACACAAGACATTCAGCTGTCGAAGTGATGTATGCACTAATGAAACCGAGTGGCATATTGTCCCTGATTTAGTTTGGAATCATTCAGCTTCTGAAAGTGACGGTGGACTACAGAAAATCACCGAGTTTTAAGTAAGAGTTTCTCAGGATGAGGCCCCTCTAAAGAGTAGGCGATGAAATAGACAGTGCATTTTATATGTGCTAACCGATGCCTAGACAATTCGTGTGGTAAAGTGCAAAAGCAGAAGGAGCAGGATTTGGAAGCAGATAAGTTACTGCAACCTAATATCAATCTCATAAGCTCTAAAATCGGCCGCCTATTGTCTGTTTCTTTGTTACTGGATGAGGTTCAAGTGACAACATCTTGAGGGTGCCGAGATTTCGCCGTTCGCCACAGAGATGATAATGCTAAACAGCGTACATTTCGTCAAAACACTGAAATAAAAGAGCACTTACAAGCATTTTTCGAAAAGTTCCCACATTGGCATTATTAGCTGTTATTGCTATGTTTTACCCTCCACTTTTGCTCCTCATCAATAGTCGAGGAGGTCGATACTTCTAACAACGATGCTAGAACCGATCTGGTCGACGTGTTATTACTGCGAATCCATCCTCCATACTACAGCCCTCTTGGTTAGAGAACGACAGCGCGCGAAGTTTGAAAGGATGTGTAAACCAACTTGTTCTCAACTGATTGTGTTCTACAGTTGAGCTCATGTATGAGCATTTTGTACCGATTTTGCTTTGAATCTTGTGAAGACACGGGGCACCAAACCAGAGAAGCATTGTTTAGATGGTAACCGTACCTAACTAGACCCACGAGCATGCCGGCCATTCGACGTAAGATAGATCTGGCTGAGGAGGAAAACCAAAGCAAAGACCATGAAAATATCCAGGAAGCAGTACAGGTTGTAAATTTATTTCATCAGACGGCTGAAATTCCTTTTGCATCGTTCCTCGAAATTGCTGAAAAGCAGTGATCAGTGAGGGTAATGACGCTGGAAAACCTGCTTCACATCTTCCACAAATACACTCACTCAACGTGGTTTTCACGGGAGACTCCGTTGAATTTCTCATTTATGATATTCTTCAAATGAATGTGCTGCACAAAGGCCGCCTCTTGTTTCAGCTGGTACGACATTCGAGATATCACAGTATATTTTCATAATGGAAACTACTCACAAGGTTGCTGGAAACTCTTCGACAGTCCACGATAGGTTTCAAAATCAGTCAAATTTGGGTTCAAGTAGAACATAAGGTTGACGGAAACTCGGACACTGCGCCTACCTGATGAACTCCAAGAAGGGTAAAACCGGTCGCGAGCTGTCGAAGAGTTTTCAGCAACCTTGTGAGTAGTTTCTTTTATGCTTCACATCTTGTCTGAAACCGACTGATGAGCTTTTGAAAATACGAAGATCCTTCAAACCAACATGACCTGTACAGCTTCGTGGTAACCAACGCAGCTGATGTAGTACCCATGCACTGATTTCAGTATACTAAGATTCCAAGCTAAAACTGAACTCTATGACTATTGGTAATCACCCCATAAAACATCAGCGTGGTTCCACCAGTGAGGAAATCGTCAGATTATTAAACCCTGGACCATAAGTTGTTAGCGAATCTGGTTGTTGTTATTGCCATAGTTCCAGTTAAATCAATTGATCACAGACTGCATACACAGCTAAAGCTAGCCGACCAAGTAGGGGGCAAGCAGGCCTCCCCCGACCTTCCTCGTTTTTCGACAAACTCATCAGTGTTATCGGTCTGTATGGCCGATGAACTTCGTCACCTAGTCGTTGAAATGGACATCCCTCGTGAGACCACAATCTCTCGGTCACCATCGCTGCCATCTGCGCTCCTTTTTAGAATGCATGTAGCTGGTGATCGAAATCACATAGGGCAGGAATCTTTTCATGGTAGTATGTGGGAAGATGTATGCAAGCACAACCGTAGAACTGACAAACGGACATGACACCATTTTCGAGGTTGATGAGGACTTTTCGAGAGCCGATTGATTGTTTCATCCTACTTAGGGGAAATCGGGCGGGCCTAGTCTCTGAGATTCCATCAGTATGAATGCGTAGAGATATGAGCAAGCAAACATTCATTTACGAATTAATATGGCCCTAACGGGGAACTAAATTAGAAAGTAAGCTGTGAGATTAATTTGGGTCTACTGTTTGCATCTTGACTTACAAGTGAGAGCTTATCCGCATATAGCAAACAAATGTTTTACTCGTAGTTTGAGAGTTAGGAATTTCCAATTGAGCTTGCGTCCTGTGGAAGAAGATTCGGCCGAGATTCAGTTGAGTCCCCCGCTGGAACAAAACTGGTGTGCAAATGAGTCCATTGTGTGAATTGCATACAATTTTGGTTCATTTAAAACATAGGGGTGATGGAAAACTCGAGGACTGTAAAAGATGTGTGAGACCGGTCGCGCGCCATCGAAGAGTTTTCATCAAATTCATGAGTAGTACTCCCTCACGGAGGAATAGTGCGATACCTCAAATATCGTACCAACTGAAACATGAGCTGGCCTCTGTGCAGCATATTCAAATGAGTGTATTTCGCGAATTTTATTCCAATGGTTCCATTCCAATCAGTTGAACTAAAATGGGGATTTTGTTGGGGTGTTTACAAAACGACTGAGCCGCACTATTCTTCATCAAGCACCTCAACCCATGAAATTTACCAACACAGGCTCACATTCTTTTGCGGAATACGTCCGATTGCTTGCTTGAGATCAGAAATCACGTCAGAAATCAAATATCTCATAATCACTTAACTGAGGTAAAATTGCCCGGGTCAGATTCAGATTACCGGTGAATTTACGACAGAAAGCTTTTGACGTGCTTGATTACTCTTGACGAGTGCTTACTACGTTTGTGGTCATTAAACAATATCATTAGAACTTGTTCATGGTAATCAGCTCCATTCGTGGACAAACAGATGAGTCCGAAGGTAAACGGTCGATGTTAAACTGCTAATCGATATCCCATGAAAATCGGTCTCCAACAGCACCAACATCATCGGACGAAGGAGAGAATAATCAAATAAAAATTATAGTAACAAAAATGTAGCGCGGACGTTTTAGAACACATTGGGAAACAATTGGTAGCTCAATCGTTTATAATAGACAAGTCGCACTGTGTGACTGTGCCCGATTCAACTTACCGGAGGGCTGTGCAGCGCTGCGTGGTCATAATTTCAGGTTAGAAAAACTCTACTCTACCTCACTCATCAGCATCTTTTTGTTGTGTCCAACGATTTTCGCCAATTTGCCCTTTTGGAAGATACAGTTTGATGCCGATTGGTCTGCAACGCCACGAGCAACCTTTGCCCCGTGTTTAGCTGGGAAAAACGTGCATATAACTGTTACTATTAGTGTGTGGTATGCGAGACGGCTCAGTGATTAGAGCACGAATTTACTGACCGGAAGTTCCGTGGGTCGAACCCGACCTCTGCCCCTCGACTTTCTCTGTCTAGGCTTGAGCAACCTGGCAGTATCCCAGCCCTCGTGCTTCCTTCGGGTGACATGGCAACTGGGCACGGAAAGGATGCTACAACTGAACGATTACTGTTAGTATGGGAGAATAGGATTCAAGTATGCACCCAAACCTGGTAGGTGGGTGTTTAACCCTGAAATCCTGCCACAGTTGAACGAACCTTACGCGGAAATCAAAACTGACCAAAACCCAATCATCACCTTTATACTCTCGAACGCATTGTTCGGCGGCAATTTTGTTGAAATGAGCCTCAAAAACGTTAGGATTTTGCTTCCAATGAATTAGCTGTCCGACTGGTCTCACCCAATGATTTGGTTATTAACGTCAATCCGCTGATTCAGTCGATTCCAAATCGCCCATGCAACAGCACACCGTGGGATATTTCATGCCGCAATGGACGGGAAAAACCACTTAACTTATATCCACCTTAATGCTGCGTCTGCTAACAAACAGTCATTATCGCATGCTGATGAAAAATGAGTCTATTAGGCTTGAAATTATGGGAGGATGCGTCTATGGGATACCTTGTATCTACGGGGCTTCTAGGTTTCGTTAGGCTGTGGCGGTGAAGTCTCGGAGGTTTCGATCCATCTACAGTGACCTGATTGTGGGGTAAATTTGGAATGCTCCTAGTGTTGCTGTGGCTAATCAACACACACGCACACACATCAGTTTTCTTCAGGTTCGTCACTGTTAAAACGAGGTCGCTTGAAATCTTTGTTATTCTCTTCAGATAGAACTTTCACCTACCGGGTGAATTGCTGTTCTTCTTGTGAGCTACCTATGGATTGCTGGTAGTGTGAGATTTGGGAATTTTTGATGGGAATTTCGTGCTGTAAGTGACCCGAACTATGCTGAAAAGCTGAGAAGTACTGCGAATTCGTTGGTCGAGGAGCCAGTCAACAGGTGCGACCACGTGGTGTGGATACCATGACTGAAGCATGAGCGGTGCTATATTCTGTCTGAGTGAGAGATAATCACACTGCTGATGAGCTCCTCGTGTTCTAACGGTCGTGTTCAAGTTACTAGCCGGGAGGTCATGGGTAGGAGACTTCCCAGTGTTTTGTGAGATGCGCAATGTCGGTGATTCCCAATAAGGATGAAACAGCCGTACAGTGCTTCTCAGCTTTTCAGTATACATTGACTTCACTCATAGGACGAAATCCTTATGAAAAATTCCAAAATCTCACACCAGGAAAAATCATGAGGCTGATGAGTGATAAAAGTTTGTTGTAGAGGTATAAATAGGTTTTGAGCTTTGATGATCATCGGTTACTAGATCCACTTTTGAGTAAGTTTTCTCCATCAGTCGTCACTGATCTACCTTGAAGCATTTCCCTTCGTGTGCAATCTCGTCTACAACGTGGCCTACCGAAATCGAGGTTTTAGCTTCTCATCTATCCAAATGTTTTTCATCTCATTCACACCATCATGCACTCAACACGATGTTTTCATTGTTCATCGCATCGTCCGTTTCTTCTTCCATTGCTTCACGAGCACAATGACTTCACCGATACAGCTGAGCTGTTGGCTTTCGGCACTCTCCGAATCTCGTATCATCATGTCCACTGTTCACTGACACACCATGCACCGATGTGCAGTGGTTCCACCTGCGTCAGGTTCGTTTGTTGAGGAAAATGAGGGAATTAGAGCAAAGCTTTAGAGACGATGGCCCAAACAGTTCACTGACGTTGAATGGTTGTCTGCGCGGTGTGACAGGGATTGACCTACGCAGTGAAGACGATAGCTTTGATGCAAGACCGCCAACCGCTGCGTGACAACCATATCTGTCAGTCACTAACCATTGGTTTGTCTCTTCCTGCGGGCAGACGACAGTCATCAACACGGCTGATTTGACTGAAGAGGAATTTCATGATTCGTCGCCAATTCATGGACTGATCTTGAATCACCTCCATCCGACACAAGGCTGTGCAAATAGTGATCTACTTGGCAAACGGTCCTCTGAGGTACGAAGTAGATGGCCTAACCAACGTAGCACGACAAGCTTATCTATCGGGGGAGAATGAACTTCAATTTACCATTGCTGGTCTGATGCTTCTAATAGACCAGCGCATGGTTCAGAGGCACCGATGGCCAAACTCAGTCCTCGAAGGTCTACCGCAAACAGCGGCCACGTCTCTGATCGGACCACCTCATTGTATACCCTACCCTTGACAGTCAAACTGATGTCACTTCAGTGCCATACATGTCGAAGGGTAGGATGAAGAATGCCAAATAAGGCGGGGAAAACCTGAACCCGCGGGGCGTCAGATGGGATAGAGACCGAAACTGCCCGCGAGATGTATCAAGGCCAGACTGATATGACTGATTTCGGTGGGGTGGTACTCGGCGTGGTAACAGAATATCAATTCTTGGACAATCGGAGGCAAAGCATACTGGGACCCTCGAAGATTAGGCGCAATTAAAACGGCACAGTCCATGTGTATGACACTGCTTCAATGTCTAGTTTTCCACCACGTCGTATATACCCTCCGACCTTGTTCTGTTCGCGTAATTGTAGACGGCATTGACGGTGTTGGTGAAAACCTGATGGAAAAGCGGTTGTGACTTTGTTAGACTCGAACAGCTGCGTTGGATTAAAGCCTAAATTTAGTCAGCTTAGTATCCAACATGTGTACGGTGAAAGTAATTTGTGAAGTTTTTCGTGTTAAAAAACGGCATGTGAAAGAGCACTGTGATATTTTGAAGAAAATACAGAACCACCCAGTGAGCAATCTTACAACTAACATCCGCCATCCAATCGATTCACTTGCTAGCCCACTAGTCGGATTGTTGTAAACTAAGACTGCCTGTGGTGGTGTGCCGTACTCTTTCAAGTAAATTCTATGCTTAATACCGGATAGAACAGAAAACAACTTCATTTCTGATCCAAGTGGCAGCGGGCAATACAAGATCATCTTCAGCTTCGGGAAATCAATAGACAGGTCAACATGCAGCCGTTATGTTAAACCAAGTGAGAATTCGTGGGACCTATATGTTGTGACTTGCTGAAAGGTCGCGCAACTCTGTGTCGGTCCTTGGCTTCCTGCACCGCCCATTATGGTATATCAAAAGGCACGGCAGCTTCAGACAGCCCTTTATGGAGACAAAGGAACATTAGTACAACTGTATTTATAGGGTAATCACAGAATGTTACACAAGGTCGTGCTGGAATCTCCGTGAGGGGGGCGAGAAGCGTCGAGTTAAAGATGCTCGATCCAGCTTGACTGGCATTCTGACCAATCAGGGCATGCCTTCGTTTGGTCTGTAGCCCGCACGTGACACATCCGTCCAATTGACGTGCTGTTCGGTTATTAGGGGTAGCTGGCCTCCGGACACTATACTAGTCCACCAACTACTTTAGCCTAAGGGACTGAGCACGTAGCTGTTGTCAAACGAGAACAGGATGACATCAAACTAGTCATGAAAACTATCACGGAGCGAACGATAGGAATTCTTGAATGAAATGGTCCGAAGGCGCTAATGAGAGCTCCCTCCTTGGGACGGTAATCTGCGGTGGTCTCATAGTTATGTCGCGCTCATTTCTTCATGTTCTTCTGCTGGTCCCTTCGAGTAAGGTTTTTAGTGACTTCTGTATCGGTTGTTGACCAAAAAGAGTACCGCATCTTGAAGGGGCACTACTGATCACGTTGCCGAAACTCTTCGACAGTCCAAAACCAGCTTTGCCCTTCTCGGGGTCCATCAGGTAGGCGCGATCCCCGATTTTCCGTCACTTATGTTCTATTTGAAACTAAATTGTATGCAATTCGCGAAATATACCCATTTGCAAACCAGCCTTGGTATGTTTTATAGTAAAAAACGTGAGTGTCCCTTAATATTGTCGTGGGATCTATGGTGCATGTGACTAGTTGACAGGAATTAGTGCACAGTCTTAACTAATCAGGTCAGGCATTTGTAGTATGTAGTCAGCAGACGAAGTATCAGAAAAAGCCTGTCCACCTATCGCTGTTCCTGTTGCTCTCTCAGTTTGAAATATAGCACTAGCAATACCGGTTCGCAGAACGTTGTTTATGGCAAAGGGACAACTGTTAGAGGGTGTTCATGTTCACACCACTCATTTGAACGGTCGCTCTCCTGTCCTGGCGTAATTATTACGGTGAGTCCACACCGAAGGGAAGCACTGGACTAGAGTTTCGCTCTTAATAGAGTTCATCGGCAGTGCATATCCAGTGGCCGTTCCTGGATTTGAACCCAGGACATCTGGCATGCGAGGCGAGCGTGTTACCACTACTCCGCTAACGTACGTTGAACGCATCTGAATTTTTACGTCTGAACAGGCGAGAGTGTTCACGCTTGAGTGATGTGATTGGTGTGCCCGACGAATCGAACGACGACCCAGTAACTGTCCTGGTTGTGACGATCGATTGACCAGCCAGCCAGGTAGCGTGACTCACGCTTGAAACCCACTGGGCGACTTTTTGGTTGCAGCTGTGGGGTTTTGCGGGATGGGTATTTTGTTCAGATTGTTACCGAATGCATGCATTTCGGTAATACTCGTACAACCTAAGCACATTCATGCCGGTCACAAGACTAAATTTTTTCAGTTGGCAACCCCTTGCCAACTCCTTATTTCGACAGAACCAGTGCCTCGTTTTGAAATTCACTCGATTTTAACCTTACTTAACTAGTAACTCCGAATAAGCCATTCATACTCAATTTAGGGCAAACTCGTAGTTATAAGCTTGCCATTTTGATTCGGACCAACTAGGTTTCCGCGGAGATATAACAGATTTCTTGTACCTTTCCGCAGCAGTGCACTAATGCGATTGAATACATTTTCATTCCTCTTGATTGACAACATAAAGATGGAGTTCGTTACGCAGAGAAGGGCGACGCATCCCCAACTAACACGTTTCTATCGAAGGCCAGGCAATAGGATGACAGAATGCTTAGAAATGATCCTTTGTGGTTTTTATGGTAAAAAATGCAACAACCTTTCAAAGACCGTCAGCCGACATGTCTTAACTCGCCAGGTGGGAGCAACAGACTATAGGGTCGTGCCACTTTGGAAAGAAGGATGACGCACTAGTCTGATTTTGCTCGTGTGGACATCAAAGCGGCAAAGGAAGGTCACATGGACAAGGTTATTTACGTGTCTGTTACCTGCCGCCAAAATAAGAGGACGGTTCAGGAATAAGAAACTATGAATGACTTTCTAGTCCTTTAAATCAAACGCAGGTGATATACAGCACGATCGATAATATTTTGACAAAAGCAGAGGAACTGTACAGAGAAGTGTGAGGAAGGGAATCTAGATTTGTGAAGATTCATCGCAGCGCTTAACGGATCGATCGGAAGGTGGAGAAGGAGATGGTCTACCATCCAGCAGAGAGCAAGGAGCATCTGAATTTGTGCTTGATTTCGGATCGTTTGCATCCTCCGATGGAGCCGTGCCGCCACCACATAAAGAATTTACGTAGAGTTGGTTGATGTCAAAGCGGAAAGTCATATGAGCCACCACAACAGTGGCCAAATCTCTCAGCTCCACTTCTTCATCTGTGACGGGGGGGATAGAGAAAACATAAGTCGAAAATAAAAGAATCAATGGGCTAGGGCTAAAAAACTCATACAGCTAATGAATAAGCATGCTAATTTGAAATAAGTGATAATGATAGCCAGGACAAGTGAGTGTAGGTGTAAAATTGTCCAGGCTACTCGCACAACCCGTGGACTCTCACATAAACGTTTGACTGTAAGGCCAGGTGAACATTCCTACCATCTGGCAGAAAAGTGATAGCTTTACTTAGTGGTTTATTGGGACATTTACTGGCCCACTGATCCCAGCCGGTGAACACCTATTCCGCCCAGGGAAGAAATTTTGGGGAGTCAGAGGAAGGAATAAGGCCCGAAGCTTTGCAAGTTCAAAATCCTGCAACGTCGGTTGCGAGACTGCTTCGACTTGAGCTTCGAGCATGTAGCACTTGTGTGACCTGATGTTTCAATTCTGGTTTCGGGGTGTCAAGTCTATCAGTCGAGGTGTATAAGCACCGTATAAAGTCACTGTATGGTAATACTGCGCTTGCAGTAAAGCTGTGATGTTTAATTCGGTAAGCTTCAAGAACAAGCGATTCCACCATATTTATACGAGATGAACGAGTTGTCGGACCGAAATGAACTTTTCATGGACAGTATCGGCGAGAAGAACCACCATGGACCACGCCCTGAAAGGAATGAAGGGTCGAAAAGGCTGTGAACCAGTACGCTGGTTCGTTACATCAGAATGCAGTAACAACTTTGCTCTCTTTTGTAAACAACTTATTTCGTCGGACTGCGACACCACGGACTGAGGAACAGTACGGAGAAAGTGTATTCAGGAAGCGACTGGATCAGATAGACCTGAGATTGTTCATACTACTGAACTGCTCTCTAACTACTCATAAGAATGGTTTCTAGAGGGGAGAAGTTGTGGTCACTAATGGGTCGACTAAGGGTCACCGCTTAACTCTGTCACAATGAACTGTGAATTGTGTCGTACATGTTGTTCGCGAAAAGCTCACGAAAAAAGAACTATGGACAGGTAGTTCCACGGTCAAACGGACGGAGATGTAGAAAAGGTTCCGTGTAGCTGCGAATGAGAAGACTGAATTTGTCGAACAAGTTCATTCGTCGGAAGCAGCCCTCAAAGTATGTTCTTCAAAGGATGCTTCCACGGTGATTTTTTCAAAATGCTACTGTATCCCGCACAAGTTAGGGCTATTCAATGTATGCTATCATCAGGTAGAAAATCTCCAGCTCCCACTATCAAAACAGTAACCTGTTGTCAGAAAAGGATTACGTTTTATTTATTCCCCGATCATACTCTTTTTGGAAATACCACTTTGGGTGGGAAGCGTTCCATTTTGTCGTCACTCTGTCTTCACTCCACATATTACGGAGTAAGGTCGTCAGGCTAGCTACAGGGATTCATTAGCTTCCTTGAAGGGTGTAGAATGCGAACAGCCTGGGCTAGGTGCTTTACTGCCCTGAAGTGATGATATTTCGAGCCAGACTCTTGTTGCCGACGGAAAACAGATATCAACATTTCGTTGTGTTTGCAGAGTTCTTCCAGATGCTGAGTTGATCAGGCAAGCCGAGCTATTTTTGGAGTGTTTATCCCATAATTCAAGACGCTTCCATGAAAAACTGAAGTTCCATTCCCTTCAGAGATCGTTTTCCTAACATCTGCTCTTCTCGAGCAGGTTGGTCGAATTACCTGGAGTAGAACGTGAATGTTTGAAGTTGCAAAACTTTCTTCCATTTCCCTGGCCTTCGCCATCCACCAGCGCTCCTGTGAATTCTTAGGCTCTTGACTATTCAGTATTTAGGGGAGTGGTGTGCGCCATCATAGTAGTATGATGCTTGTATGGTTTTCCAGGCATCAGCGAGAGCAGCAGACTGCGGTGATATTCAGCGTTCAATAGCGGGCGATCCCGGATAGGCGGTTTCAAAAGATGTACGTCATCACCTTTTACCAAATGGTCTTCAAATCATCCTTATCAACTTGTCGAAAGTCTTCAGCCCATTCAGCTCGATATTGTTGAGAAATAGTGAGGGCTTGGAGGTGATAAACTGAATGGCTTGAGTCAACCGACGTACTGTCGAGGGATAGAAAACTGACAGGTGTGTCAGAGTTAGTTGTGTGTTCCAAAAGGAACGGCAATCTTGAAGATCTCAACCGGCAGCTGAATGTTGCATGGTTCAGCAGAGTCCACGACTGATAAACATTGTGGTTGCTGGTGTCAAAAACAAGTTTAGTAAATAAATGAAGTTCCAGTCAATTATCTACGCGGTAAGCGTCAACCTGAATCTACCGCCACGACAGACTTATTCAGGACTTAGCCAGTCGTCCTGCATATTCAAATCACGTGCATCTCTTGATGACCGAAGCAGAATTGATAAAGCCCAATAAGGGTAATCTTTCTCATCCTCAGAGCTGTCGTCTGTCCACCCAGGAGCCATTGACTGAACAGGCTGACTCACTCAGGTGCAAGGGCGGGTCTGAGATGAGGACGAAGTGAGCTAACTACAGACGTCCGGCCCTTTCGTACTGCTATCCCCGGCAGATGCGTTCGAAGTCGCATTGGTCTCATGGCAAGGCTTATTTGTTTATGGGTTGTACTGGATAATACACCGGTGGTCACAGTCAATAATTGGGCGATCGGTACCCAGCATTTAGGACCAGTCTTTTTTTAACCCGTCCATCATCAGAGGAAGGCAGTATCGTTGTGTACGTAAACACGGATATACTGGCCGCTTGAAGGAAACATCTTCCTGTTCTCACATTCCCGTCACAACAAAAAGCAGGACACTACTTGCAGATATCGTATTAACGAGGTCTCGCAGTACGGAGATTCGTTGTTCACATTTGGCAAACGAGTAAACAGTAAGCCGTATTACTTGGGGGGAGAGAAATTCTATGCGACGGAAAGTCGAAAAAGGGGAACAACCTGGAAACATCACAAACGAGAGATTCAGCTGGGTTCCAGGTGAGTCCCTCGCAGAAAACAAATTGATTTGCAAATGAGTGTATTTATCGAAACCTACAAACAACTTTGCTTGATATAAAACGAATGTGTTTTGAACAACAGCGTACCGATTGAGTGCGAACCAGTCGCTCATGAATGGCCGAGTTACATAATGATGCCAACTGATTGACACAGGGTTTTTACACAAGAGTGTAACTTCAATTCCTGTTAGTAGCAAACTTTTCACTCAACTCCGAATGGTCCCGTCAAAAAAGATACATGCTCGAGATAGCTCAGTATTTAAGGCGCCAGCTTACGGACCGGAAGGTTTGGGCGACCTGGTGGTATGCTGGCCCTCGTGTCTTCTTCCACGGGCGGCTAGGCACCGAAAGGGTGCTACGGCTGAATTATTATTATTATTATATTACATGCAAGTGCGTGGACCATGCAGGACGATAGGAAAAACATGGAAGTATGTCAAAGAGCTTATGCAGCCAGTGTACTAAAGTGGAGCTGTGTAAAACCGTACCAGTCGCAACACTGCGTTACTTACTTAATTCAGGGTCGACACTACCTACCTACATGAATAGACATGGAAGTCGGGCTCTCAAACCAGACTCCGTTTTCCAGGTATGACGAACAGATAGATAGCGGGGAGGGCTAACAGAAACGCTCTATTCCGAATATCATATGATGTACTCAAACGTTGTGCCGAAAACAGGACCATGTCGTCGTTGCACAGTCGACCAAAACCCATGCAAATAAGCGCTAAACCCTGAGGAAGAAGAAATCTGAGAGGATGACCTTATGGCTGAGAACAGCGAGGTTATGCGACCAAAATGGGATACAATGTCAACAAACCTGCAAGCACTGGATTGCCATCCACAAATACTGGATGCGGAGAGAAGTTGGCCAACCAAAAAGCACCGTCGGGCATCAAACGGATGCGTCCATGGCAACGCGAAACACGAGCACTATCACCCTCACGGGACAAGTCGATGTGTGGCTTGTATACAAATGAACTTCGACCAAACGTCACCTGAAACGCAACAAAACAATCGTGCCACAAAATCGAACACCAAGCTTGTTAAAAACGAGTCACGGTTACGAGGTAGTATATGATGCCTTAGTTCACCACAACCTTCGTAATGATCCACGTTGCGAATCAGCCGTCCAAAAAAAGGATTTAGAGTCAATTCGCTTGTCACATCGCGGCAGTGATAACTTTCAGGCTCAGTACGACACGTGACAGTCTGTTTATCACCATAATTATTCACATTTTTTCACAGGAACTACCTAAGAGTGATTATTCAGCCAAAGTATGTCTAAAGACATCACAATCAATCGTCGTAATCAGGAGCGTACAATATACACCAAAACTATTCCCATGTAATAGGTGGTGGTTCCAGCGCAACCTGAGTGGTTTAACCAAACAGTGAGAGTACAGTTGCAAGCACCAGCTTGCATAAGGTACCCAGATAAACATTTTCCCAAGAGGACATGAACTGCGGTATGCGACAGTCAAACAGTTGTTGCGGTCAGGGGGGAGGGGCAAGCCACAAGATGTAGTGTGTGCATTACGTGCGTACAATTGGACAGAAGAACCTCAGCTGACTATTCTCCCCACCAATTAACCACCAGAGAAACCAGCAGAGCTATCTATTTCACAAAATGCCCATGAGAAACGGATACATGGAACTACCAAGTCACTCTTATAAAGCCAATATTCGGTTACAAAAACTTTGAAACCGATGAAGATTTAGTTTCAAAAACCTTTGGAAAACAGTCGATTTTTTCATTGGTGGACAACTTTTCATCGTCGACACAAAACTTTGGTCAGGTCACGCGACTAGGTTACAAGATTGGTCATTTTAAAGCAAAAGAACCAATCGACAAGGTACCTCCCTACCAGCAGGTTAAATCGGCGCCACGTGTCGACTAAGAGATTTTGCTTGTTATTGTGGGTCGGAAAGTGCTAAGATCGATGGACTAGAGGGAAATGCCATGAATTTGGGCCGGGCCGAGGGTCTGGCTCAGACCATGGAGAGAAGTTTCTTGGATGTCTGTCAGGCTGGTCTGCGTGAGTGGATTATTGCTAGGACCATTGGATTAGAAGGATTATATAATTTCAGTCAAGTCAGGCCTTCTACTTTGGATCCAAACGAACTCTGTTAGTGGCCCCCTTTGACTGACAACTGCGCATTGCCATGTGTCGACCAGCGTAACGCCGCATACTACTGATGAGACATGCGAGTAGTCTGTGGTGCAAATCCCCACCCCGCATATAATGAAAGGAGAAGTTTATTACGGAACTTGTGGAACTGCTTTGCAGTGTTCGTTTACAATTGTGTAACAGTCAACGAATTTCCATGAAAGTTCAAGAAGACGATTGATAATGTTTAGTTTTTAAAAACTATGTGCATATGAGACGTTTACTTTCCTGTCCAGTAGCTTGTAACTGCTTAGTTGGTGTTTACTAATAAACGACTTCGCAGCGAGGGGTTTTCCTCCTTTCACTAGGATCACCTAAAACATCTGTTTGCACACTCACAACCTCTATGTCTCAATCATTCAGCTGTAGCACCCCTTTCGGCGCCTAACTGCCACGCCACCCGAAGGAAGCACGAGGGCTGGGATACTGCCAGGTTGCCCAAGTCTAGACAGGGGAAGTCGAGAGGCAGAGGTCGGGTTCGAACCACGGACCTTCCGGTCAGTAAATTCGCGCTCTAACCACCTGGGCCATCTCGCCCCTACCTCTATGTCCTGTAAACTGGGATACTTGGCAATTTTCACCGCCACCAATTGTCGTGAATCGTGGTCTCCATCTTAAAAACTCCACATTGTACATATACATTAGCGCATGTCCCGTCATCATCTGCACCTGATATTCATTTGCATTTGTTGTGGGTTGGTTGCCCTTAACTTATGTCCAGTAATTCCGGTGTGTAGTTCCATGGTCGTTTGTCATAAACAGACTTTATTGCAGTTGCTGAATTTGACATTATACTCTCAGTCTCTAGTCCCTTCAACTGGGAGGCGATCCTTCAAATTCACCAATACTGTGCGTAACGGTTTTCCCTTTCTAGGATGCTAGTTTGATCTAGACTGTGTTCATGTTCACCCGACTAACCTCATATGTTCCTAATTTATATGGAACGACCGTTGTACTATTTCATGCCTTCCTGGGTCCTGATACCCTTTTTGATTCTAACCTCTGTTTCTGACCTCAATTCGTGCTGCTGTTCAATTGACCCTTTGTGTGCACAGCGCCCTGCAGCTACCTCCAAAAGAGACCCTGAGAATTAATTGGCACTTATGCCAGCTAAGAATCCAGCTCGTGGGTGCGGTGGGAAGCCTATGCCGTCAACTTCTAGTCTTATTGGGAAGCCTCCATTGCGAATTTTATGTAGCCCGTAAATTCGTGGTTGAATTGAATAAAACCGACACCGCTTACCTTAATCCAAATGGTTCATTAGGATCTTAAGTATCTACCAGCGTCATCCTTATTCCCATTCATTATTGACGTGATAGCCGCACTGTTAATTTGTCGGGAAGGCTCGTCAGCCAGGTGCTGCTTAACTTTAGTAAACAGTCATTATTATTCCTGACAATTGCGGTCGTCACCTCATCCGCCTTCGTAAAAGCACTATAGCACCAACCTGTTTCAGTAGTTTAACACTCTCCGCTCCGATGTTGCGATCTTCGGAGTTACTGATTAGTAGGACATTAGGAACATGACCAGTTATGCTCGAAGCTTTTCCGCCCCCAGTGAAAGGAGTCTTTGAAACAAAATTCATCCGTTCCCATTAGTTTTACACACTGAGAGACTTAATCCCTTTTCCAATAAACAATGGTCTTTTCATCAGTTAGTTGTATAGCCGACAAACTAACTGCGCTGCACTAACTGGTAGATGATTTCCTTTTTCCCTTACTCGAACACCGAGTCACTGAAAGTAACTGTCCCAACTTAGGTATCGGTCTTGTATACCTCGAGTAGGCTTTAATCCGGTGGCTTTGGGGTTTAGCATTTGGAAATCAGCAGGCAAGCTTGTGCTTTGAAGAGTGTCGCTGAAGCGAGACGTGTGGTGGCGAACAGCAATTAGACGCTGAGTCGTCAAGTAAATCCTCTGTCTCAGGAATAAATAACCAACGAAGAAAGCTATTCAAGCAAAAGCTGGACTTCAAAAGCTTCTTCCACCGGAAGCCCACAGGCTACCAGTGCAACTGGTCACAGTTATTAGCTGCTGATACTCGCTGGCGAAATTGAGTGATCATGAGCTCTCCATTAAGTTAATTGCTTGTATTGAAGGGTAAACTGGGAGACAATGTTCTCAAAAGAACTATCGACTGATGGTATATCGAAAATAAGAATGAGGACATCGCCCTTGATTTCGTGCGAAAAGTACACACGAGCAACTGCAGTAAAATAACTGAGTGGTTGGGTGATTTGATGAGCAGATGGATCCGTGCAAAGAAATCTACCAAAAAGAGGTGAGCTAGATTGCTCAATGAACTGGTTTGACCTGTTCCATACTGCTTCAGCAAAAATGCAATACGGCATTAGAATTTTCAAGTGGGATATAACCTACACATTGATAAAAATTTTGCTAAAACAAACCTACATTAAAACTCAGCACCAAATAACCCCTTCTTGGAAAAAAATAAGCATCTATCTACGGCCTTTGTCTAGGGGATACCAGATCACAAATGATGACGCAGAACCTTGGAAATGTAAAAAACCTAGCACATTCAACAACATTACGGCTGTTCTTCTAAGCCTTGGGAGATTCAATGCCGAAAATGAATTCCCCATTTCACATTTACTCATATCCCTGGATCCCACGGTTTTTTACGGCACCATATCAAAACAAACCAGACATTCTGCATCCTCTGTCGTTTGGTACGATAGTAGTCCCGAGTGAAATGTTATCGACATGAGGGGCTAAGGCTATTGGGTCAAATAAAGTCAAATAACGTGCTCTGTTGTTGTTGTCCCTGTTGCATGCTCGCTTGATGGAAACAAGAATGACCATCCTGTGTTCCTCATGCGTAGTGATACGCACACAACAACAAGTGACGAAAAACAACATTGAGAAAAAACCAAAGCAGTGGATACTGAAAAGGGATACCTCCTTTTCCTTTATGAGAAACCTGGTCCTCGTTCCAGTGAGAGCAGCCAAGGCGGGGTAGATAGGCTGGGGGTCAGTCAGTTCGAGACCATTGGAAGCACGAACTTCAACCAAAGCGGTCCATCGTTTGGCTTCTTCTGCAGTTCGACGAAGACGAGCCCACAGACGCCTCCGCTTCCTATAGAGCTCTAGACGTCGCTATAGGTGAGAACAAGGATAAATATAATGATTGAATAGGTTTCCAAAGCGATACGGTACTGGGTTCTACGTGGTTTGAGACAATAAGATAGATGTGATCGCCAAGGCACATATTCATATCTCGATGGTGATGATGACACATTCATATTCGGAATTATTACCAGAGCACGTCCAACTGTCCGCGGGCAGTCAGAATTGGAGGCTTCGGCTAAAAAGTTTGGACGCATTCCGATAAGCTCCTACTTTTACTACATAAGAGTTTCGTTGGGAAAGGATTAAATTTTTTTTTAAATAAGTCGTTTAGGCGTAACGCCCTTTCAGTGCACAGCTTCCATAATACCCGAAGCACGCATGGGGTTGATCAAGTCTTGGCAGAAGTAATCGAGGTGCAGAGGTTGGTTTCGAACCACGGACCTTCCGGTTAGTAAATTCCCGCCCTAAGCACGAAAGTATCTCTAAGAAGAGAATAAAAGGGGTGTACGGAATTTTGAGGGAGTCCGTGGGCATTGATCGCATAAGTAAACAGAGAAAAGTGCGGCTTTTACACGTTTATTCGATTGACCAAGACATCTTTAAAAATGTTCTATATGGAGAACCAGCTCCGGACGTAACTGGACTACACGACTGCCAATAGAATAACCGTTTTTATTGAGACAGATTTAATTGGTTGTTCTTCACTTGCCATTGACAGATGGGTTTTATTTTTAGTATCACCTTTTGGTCCGCCTAGAACTTTCCACGTAAGCTTTAGAAAAAGCCCGTTTTCGACTGCACATGACACGTCTGTGTGCGTCAGTGTTCAGTAGATCAGCTGATTCGCAAGTTCATTGGCTTTCTGGTTTGGCTAAGCGCATCAGACTATCAAGCGGCTATCCAGACTCGGGCTCACGGTATTGAGAAGGCATTAAGAAAACTGTGGTCCACAACATGTTCTCTCTGGCGAGGGACCACTCTCAGGAGACAGCACTAAGGACGCGATTGTGTCCAGCTTGTCTCTCATTTTTGCGTTCGATATTTCCACAAAAGCGTGGATCTAATTCACTCGACTCACAGTATATCTCACTGTCCAAATCATTTAGAGCATTATAGAACTAAAACTGAAAAAAAAACAAGTTCTGCGTGTCCCTACAGACACCTTCGACCTCGAACCCTAAAAGTTGCAGTGAAAAAGGGACGTTTTATTTTTATTAGGACTTCGATTAAATCCCCAAAGTTTTTCACTTTGTGGAGTGGCTGCAATCCGCCACAAACTCGTAGTAATAAAGGAGGTTGTGTAGCTAGGGGGTGCTGTGTTTCGAATAACTTCATTCCCATTTGCAATAAAAAAAAATTGATCTAGTAAGCGACACATCAATAACAGAAAAGAACTAACGATTATGCCTCAGATCGTTTCTTGCTCCGATCCTCCCAAGTTGACATTTTCAGTACAAAAACCATCAATGTTATAGAGAGTGTACTAAGCGTCCAAACGAGTGAAACGAACCTTTGTGGCAAACATGATCCGTAGATTAGAAAAACCGCCTGTGAGCCCTCCTCATATACAACAGGTTGCATAGGTAGAGAAACAACTTAATATTGATATTGGAGTTTACAAACAAGCCGATAACAAGTAACGGGCGGTCACGTAGAAGGCACTGGAGTTGTCGCTTGTGGTAAACGATAACTACGCACGCACTTTCAGTTTTAAAATTGGGCGCATTTCGCAAAGACCCAATGCACGTCTGTCTTCCGCACATTTTTAATCATACTACCACTGAAAACCACCTCCAAAAAAGACCATTCTTCAAGGAAAGGCATTTTGGCTGGTAACTTGGAATGGTATCCACAAACGGGGGGCAATTGGAGTTTGGATTTTGAACCGGCTTTGGAACAAAACTTCAGTATTACGTCCTCTATTCGAGAACTGGTATGCACACGGAATTTCTCGAGAAAATGGCTACTGAGAAGGCCCGCTTTATCGTCTATAACCGATATATGTACGCGTATTACACACGCGTGTTTAAGAATTCGGTTCTCTCCTGGTCCCAAAAGATGCGCAGCTAGAAAAATTATGTAACCGATTGTGATTTAGAACAAGCAATGAAGACACGATGCTTGGAACCAGCACAACACTGCAAGTATTCCTCACTTGAAGCTCAAAATCTGCACAGGAAGCGATAGATTTCGCGGCGCTTTGGTTTCGGTAGGCCGTATACGGATGATCTCGTGGAAAGGTACGGTGAGATGTTGAGAAAGCACCGTTACGGTGAGTCGGTCTGGCTACCGAATTCTGGGATCGAGCCTCCGGGAGAAAGGGGGAGGTCGACCCTCGAGATGGATGTGTCGAAGCGCTAGACGAATGACCGTCAAACTCTCTACTTTCTTTGGTGAGTGCAGCAAGGACATTTTCCGTGACTAACGCCTGGAAGCCATGGTAGGACGACTGACCAAGCATGTGCCTTCTTCTAGCCGCAGTAGAGGTCTCGCTAAGCTTGTCCAGACCTGAAGCAAGAGCTGTGTGCACTGTCTCCTCCAGCAGAAGCTCTGTGTCCGAAAAGCTCGTGGGATCCCCACCGAGTGGAGTGTTCGAGAAACTGTTTCCACACGGCAAACTATCCGTATTAGAGGTCATAGGTTTCTTATCGTGGTTTGAAGTCTCGGTGCTTCCTTTAGGGCTGCTATCATCCGGTGGAGTAGACCGAGTTGTTTTTGCAGAGTCTCTGATGACATGACAGCTTTTCAGACGACTCCATTGACGAAATAAATCAAACTCGTCACGGCCACAGTAGAAGACAGAAGGATGCTCACGCAGAAGCTTGGAGAAAACCGAATTTCGCTATATAATGGAAAGTAGTGGAGAAATTCGAATAAGACTGGGCTTATGAGTGATTAGGGTAGAACAAACGACAGTAAATCATATGGAGAGAGTCGTTCTCAAGTGAATTAAGTGGAGTATGGTCCGAAATATATTCCTACTCCAGTTCACACGAGTGACAGTATGCGAGTAAACTGAGTTTTCGTCAATCCTGAAGCCCAGAAACTCTTAAACTTCAGTGTTTTGGTAAACAGAAACTTCCCTTCGGGAAATTGAAAGCCTGGGAGCAGATCAGATGCAAGTCCGACTTCCATAAGCCACACAGACTACCAGCAGAACACAGCCAACTTATTGATAGATTAGATGAATTTGGGACAGGAATCCGGGACCTCAAACTCTTTGTACTGGTCTCCCGACTGACGTTCCGAAGTGATCTATCGACTTACTACCAAGAACTCGAGTTTGGTTGATATGTAAACCAAGTCTATTTTTCGTGTAGGTTGGAGACTACCCCGAATCGTTCTTGTTTATTGCAGAGAGCGAGTCAGGGGGCGAGATGGCTCAAGTGGTTAGAGCGCGAATTTACTGACGGGAAGGTCGTGGTTCGAACCCGATCTCTGCCTCTCGACTTCCCCTGTCTAGGCTTGGGCAACCTGGCAGTATCCCAGCCCTCGTGCTTCCTTCGGGTGGCATGGCAACTAGGCACCGAAAGGGTGTTACAGCTGAATAGAGAGCGAGTCAAGCTTATGATCCCATGTAGTCCACACACTTTTACAGTGAGCTTTCATGCACGTTATTTACCAAAAGGCGCACAGATACTTCACCACAGGGATGAATATGAACATGGACTGCGCATTCCTAAAGGAATTAAACACATATCTGGTTGTTTAGCTTGTGCCAATTTCACTGGGAGCCTTCTGCGATTTGGACAAGTCACACAACCTGCACTTTCTATCACGGGTAGCGTAGCACATGTAGCCACCATATACTTCAACCGATCGTTCCAATCCTGGTTCCTGTGTGCCTTCTCGTCCTGTCAGTTAACTTTACTTTGTCAGTTAAGGTCGCATGGCAAATGGATATCGCATTAACATAGTGAATCAAACCAAACCATAAAGATCCTGAATCATGAAAACCATATTATTACAACTGATGCTGCAATCATCCGGTGATAACTGAGTGCATTAACTTTATATCATGCATAAATCCATAGATCCAAAGTCCTGTTGTAGTTATCCACTAATCTTCCGTCTACACTCTAACTGGTGACCACCCAACTTGCTTGAGACGAATGAAGAGTGGCTCTGGACTTTGATTCACGTCCGAATGTCACTTGCACGGTGAATGAGGTCGTGCAATCTGTCACGTTGATCTTGAAAACAGCGGCTCTGTGTGAACGCACAATTGTTTCGCCCCACACAAAAGAGCTTGTAAGAGTTTATTCCCGACATAACCCTCAAAGCTCAAAAGGGGGTTCATTTCCATGAATATTCTAAGACTTCATAAAACCGAAAACCCATTGTGCTTGTGCTTGTACGACCGAAAAATCAGTGGCCGGATGGTTAATTTGCATTCAGAAAGGAGATGAAATAAACTCCTGAAGTTGAAACTAGCGTTGAAAGCCAGGGAGGGGGGCTACTTCTGTTGGGAACACTATAACCTGTCAGAGTACAGTTACAGGTCTGTTTGGAAAAATGATATTTCGTGAATGAAAACGGAAATTTGATAAACTGGGTCAGGTGGTGAGGTGATAACAATCTCTGCAAATGGTATGTGCTCACGGCTAGGTCTGTCGAAAACCAGGAACTGTGATATTTTTCCCTTTCGAGTTTTACAACCTGGTCTTATTTGTACGGAGGCTGGCCCACTGGGTGAACGAAATATGTATACTGGGTCAGATTACCGTGTTACTTAAACATATAAGTAGTTCAGATTTAAACTCTTATTGGCAGGCGACAGTGTATTTCGACAAGAAGTGGAAATAGTTTTCACGTGGGGAAAATACCGCTATGTCAAATAAATTGCTTTGGCACTTCAACCTAGAATTCCATTGGAAGGGATATCTAACTTTCCGTCAAATTTCTGTTAGAGTCCTTTGAACGGAATGAAGTAGACAGTCAAAAGGGTAAAACAAGAAATCTGTTTTCGCCACCTTCCGCATTCACCTGTTAGCGGGTTATCAACACTGATCCCAGCACAACAATCCGATGAATTTTCTGCCGATTTTCTACAGACATTGTGCTTACCCTCTTCCACCATGACAACGGACAGGAACTCACAGAGGCGGACTGTCTTGTGCGCCAACCCGAAATTCGGTGAGAGATTACAAGCGGTCTGGTTCAGAAGAAAAGGAATCCTAGGTAGACTTAAACACTCATTTTCCAATCGACGTGGCGCTGATGGAAGACTGGAGTAAAATTCCACTAAATCTTCCGATTACAATACTTTCCAATTGAATGCGCTGGGCAAAATCCTCCTAGTGTTTCAATAGGAACGAAATTCAAGACATGGAAGTAGTTTCCTCCAGATGACACTTCATGACGCCTAGCAACTCGTTGGACATGCCACTACCAGTTTCACTATTCCTGAGGCTTATTAGGCGGCCGCATTTCCAAAATACTAGTTAAGCTTATTTCTTCCCTGAGCAACAAACGGAACTTGTGCGGGAGTAAACATACGTTCGCAAATGGAGTTGGTGTGGGCGAGATACTCAACTGAAATTCAGTTCAACCTATCGTTCATAACATTAGTCAACCTGAACAGCAAATTAGTGTTTACCACTATATACGTATACAATTTGATGCTCAAGCAGGAAATAAGTGACAGACTCCAACAGGAACGAAGTCGATAGTGGGTTGTCGAGGTTAGCTCAGCGGTTAGAGCGCGAGCGTACTGACCGGAAGGTCCGTGGTTCGAACCCGACCTCTGCCTCTCGACTTCCCCTGTCTAGGCTTGGGCAACCTGGCAGTATCCCAGCCCTCGTGCTTCCTTCGGGTGGCATGGCAGCTTGGCACCGAAAGGGTGCTACAGCTGAACGATTTTTTATACGATTTTTGTCGAGGTTTTTCACCGACCTTATGAGTGGTGCCATGCGAAGGATACCGACTTAGTTTACGGCTAGGCGCAGGAATACCGATTTCATCAGAGCACTGGAAACACCGTCAAGCTCATACATCCAAGAGGAATCTTGAAGAACCAATACCACAAAACATTCACCAAGCTGAAAGTCGAACAGTGGACGGAATTCAGTCAGACGTACTGAAGGAAGTCTGTGGACCCAAAACCCAATCCCTCCAATCAACCTAAGGTCTCTATACCACTAGAGCACACTAGATCTGAAGACTCACTTCTTCACTTGCTTAAACGTCCGTCATGAGTCGACTGAAAATGAATCAATCGAATACTACAGCGTATCAAGAAGAATGAAATAAATATGAAGGACTTGTCAGATGTGGAACCTTGAGACCTACGGAAACCACGGATTGCTTGCCAAGCTGTCTAACTGGAGGGTAAGGACTGAAGTTAAATATCTCCACTTATTCGACTCAATCTGTTCAGCTGTAGCATCCTTTCGGTGCCTAGCTGCCATGCCACCAGAAGGAAGCACGAGGGCTGGGATACTGCCAGGCTGCCCAAGCCTAAACAGGGGAAGTCGGGAGGCAGAGGTCGGGTTCGAACCACGGACCTTCCATTCAGTAAATTCACGCTCCAACCACTTGAGCCATCTCGACCCCGTTCGACTCAACACGGGCGGAACATGATCCTGTAGGATTACATGGATGCTGCAACGGTTCCCACACGTTCTACGTAGCAGACTTAATATTCCTCACCGAAACAACTAGTATGTCACTACGTCCAATGAGGGACAGGCCGTCTGTTCTACCTACCTTTGATGGTATCTGCAAACTTACGTACGTAGGTAGAACAAAACGGCATCAGACTAGCTGTGCAGGTAGCCGAGTCCTTGCTCGGTTTGTTGTTTAGGTCAGTCAATAGTGTCAACATGACCTCCAAGCATTTAGTCCCTTTGCAATGTACTGTCACCCGTATTGCTTTTGAAGTAGCCAGCTCTCAATCAGTCGGACGTTGTATTGGGCTAGTGTCTATCAGGAGGCTTTTCGAGTGATGACTTTTCTAAGTGGCGCTGTAGCCTGTCCCATTTGGAGTTAGTCATACTACTCGTGGCCGGACAGTTGAATGGTCAAGCTACCGGCCGGGAGGTCATGGGTTCGAGACTGCCTGGAGTTCCCTGAGATAAGTACTGTTGATAATTTCAAATAAGGATCAAACAGCTGTACAGTGCTCCTCAGCATTTCAGCACAGACTGGCTTCAATTACATTTTTTTCTCAGTGGCTACTTTACATTAAGTGGGTAATATTTCTGCCCTCAATTTACTTGAGACGTATTTGCAGGCTGGGAGGGGGTATTTCCCCGGGAAAGCGTCGGGGGTGGGGGGAGAGTCATCTTGGGACGCTGATCCATTTGTCATCGGTGAACTGGAGACAAAGCAGATAACAGATAAACGGACACATCAGGCAAAAGGTTACCACTCAATATGCGTCAGAGGATGACCCCGATAATATTCACGGTATCTGATCAGTCTTTGCACTCTAGATCTTTGACCACCTCTGCCGACCGTGTAGCCGTCCGAAGCGAGATGGCTCAAGCGGTTAGAGCGCGAATTTACTGACCGGAAGGTCCGTGGTTCGAACCCGACCTCTGCCTCCCGACTTCCCCTGTCTAGACTTGGGCAACCTGGCAGTATCCCAGCCTTCGTGCTTCCTTCGGGTGACATGACAGTTAGGCACCGAAAGGGTGCTACAGCTGAATGATTATTTTATTTTATTTAAGCATGCATCGTATCCATTGAAATTCTCCTAATGCACATTGTGGTAAACGTGCAGTTTGTACCCATGAATTGCGTAAACAACTCCAAGAATGAAGTAGATGGTTGACATATTCAAGTCGGAAACGGGAAGCAAAAATACGTTCAACATAAAACATGAGCCTACCAAATCCTCCAATAACAGCGGTTTCATTTCCTGATCTGTGTAAACGTCCGAGAAGCTGATTTGAGTCAGGAGATTGTCTTCCAAAGAACTGAATGGGATTTGACGGTCCAATTGTGATTTTAATGCAGGGGATATTTTGTTGATGGCTGCTAAAGCGGTTCTGTAAAACACAACCAACAGGATACAAATGAATCTTAGTACTTAAGGAGCACTATCTCCTATAAGGACGAATTGGATTACCTCATTTAATCTCAGGATTATCAGGTAGATTTAACTGTAAAGCTATCTGAATGGAAATTGTGTTGATCTTACGATTCAAGGTAAATTGAACAACTGATACCTCCAGTTGTAAAGCTATAAGGAAACCAGAATACCAAACAAAAAAGTGCAGCGGCCAGTTATTGGGGCACTGAAGAGATGTGAGGAATACTAGTTTGAAGTGACACGAGCACTTTCTGAAAGGTAACTTTATATAAGAGATAAGATACCAACTGGGGACATTCCTATTTCCGAATTTCAGTGCTGAGGATTTCCGTGGTGCCACGGTTTGTGTACATCCGTTTCTGACGAGCTGAACACTTTAGGATCTTCAGCTAATATTCTGACAGAGATGCACGAAATACGGTAACCTATTCTACAGACGCCACTGGGTGCTAGTTGACAGGAATAAACAGCCGCGCAATAAGTTATCCAAATAAAAAAGCTCAGTAGAAAAGTGAATTCATGGCAGCCCAACTAATAAAACGAAGTTAGGCGTGACAACTGGACTCAGAATTAGCGGCCAAAATGTATGAAATATTTGCATGAAAGATCTTGAGTGGGAATAACCCAGGGGCACGACTGTTCCATCATATGGGAAGTTAAACATAAGAGACTAAGTTAATTTGAAAGGAAATTATTATTGTGCAGGTGGCAAACAGAAGTGTTCGGCATGGATTCGATCCTCCAAACAAAAACAGAAAGCGTGATCAGATAAGTACAGGCAACTGTTTCGAAAAGCAGACACGATGTATCCCTGATCATGTGGAGTTGGGGCACGACTAGCAGGGACAATCGACGGGGAAATGTGAGGTGACCTGGGATGACAGTTGTTTTGAGATCTAGGACGTCGAAAGTGAGGCCAGGCAACAAGAAAAATAAACAGTAGGCCTGTTCTCTCTAAACTGCTACGGTTAGATGAATAGACAGAAATCAGGGCGAAAAGGCTCGGCGACACATTACATATGGCGGGGAGAGGAACACTTCTTAGTGGGTGGCGGTGGTCGCTTACCATTGGAATGCTTCAAATGGCGGTAAATAGCATTTTGTTCTATCCGCCAGGCACAAAATGAGATAGGCTTCGAAGGCTGGCTGAGTTGTTTTCGACAGGCCATGGGATATGAATTTACCAGTGGACAAACCTACAACATGTCTGTAAATGGCAAGAGGCCATAAGAACTAAGCTGACTGGCTGGTGCACTTTGTCCAGAAAGTAGGAAAGAGAACAAATATCTTCACACAGTTACACGAAAAAACTGCACAAAAACGAGATAGGGAATGCATCATTAACAAAAGAAAATATGAACATGTACTGAATAACATAAAGTAGTTAAACAGACAAGGACCTCTTTTAAGCTACTGACCTTGAAGCTACGGGATCAAGCAGCAGAGCTCTCCAGCGTGCCTCGACTTCTTTTTCCGTGTAGAAGTGGGCGAACCGGACAGTGTGATAAACTTCACTGAGATTGCACGTCTATTCAAAAACAAGGAAATTTCTCAGCTTGTGTATACCAAACGAAGCACCTAGTTGCACGCACAAAGTGTACATACCATAACTACTGAATTAATAAGTAAATAGTCGTCGCCAGGTAGCCATGCTGTGATTTTCGGTTCTTTCTCAGCTACGAGAGCTGTACTGCGTTGCGTCTGGCGGCTCCTTGTAAGCGGTCTGCGTCTTGAACGGGAACGGAGATAACTGGGGCTTACACGATGCAAATTTGGCAGGAAGTGCTGAAAAATCTTCATTTAGGGAAGATATGGTCAGTACCGATTTGTGCAGGTTGAAAGGACGGTTGCGCCGACTCGTCAAAGATTCGCTCATCTCAATGGAGACCGTCAGCTAGACGAATATCAGTGAACAATTTGACCGAAGATCTAAAGATTGAAAAATGCCACTTTATTCGACAAATTCGTTACTCGTGTATGGTTATTTCCAAGTTCCTGGCAATGGATTGCTCAAGCTGTGGAGTAAATCGAATATTAAGGTGAGCTATTAGTCGTGAAATCCTGTTCTTTCAGACTGTTGCAAAAACTGTTTGCCGAGTGCTCAGCATGCACAGGATGACTACTGTTAGGTTAATAAAGAACAAAATAGAAAAGACTAAGGATGAAGAGAAACCAGATGGATAAGAGCGCAGCAACGGTTGCGTTTGCCAGCATGAGTGAGTACCTGAGGTCGGCTACTCACAGTGCGGGTCCTCGTTCGACATATCTGACTGTGTATCAGAGTGGCAGACATCATCATCAGAGGGAGAAAGCTTGTTTTGGTTCTTCATCGGATCGTTAACCCACATCCATCCATCTTTTTAGCTCTTCTCGTATTGATACCTCGAAAAAAATGACTGAAAGATTTCGAGTGATCGGTTCTTCAGGAAGTAAATTATCGCCTGGCTTTCAACTTAAAATCCGAGCAGATACTGATAGAAAAATGCATATCAAGTCAACAACATGCATAATACAAGGGTACCATATTTCTTATAAGCAAACAACTAGATTGCCATTGGGTGGAACTGAAACTTGAACCATCAGCTTGAACGTTCGTGCACCGACGCCTGATATAGGCGATATGGCGATATAGGTTCAACATCATTTGACCATTCTGAAGAGGTGCGAATAAACAACTAAATCAGTGGGGTCGTCGAATCAAGCCCTTCCAACAAACATCGGCGTCCCTTGGAATCGCATTCTCCATTGCTTAGTGAGGGGTCACATGCTGTGGAGAGGCTTTGAGGGGCCGTCCCTAGTTTCTTTTTATGAAGTGCTTTTGCACTTCAACCAAAAGCTGAGGATTATATTTAATGCCATACGACCGCTATAACTTTCCACCGAACGACACCGCACAATTCAATCCAATTCAACCTATCAGCTACAAACGGTGCGCCATAAGCACATTGGTTCCAGCTGCTACAGTTTCGATCACCGGAAAACGGGAAAGTGGAACAAACAACTAAGCCTTGGAGGCGAAGCCATGTTCAGTTTGTTCGGAAATTGATAAGCTACGCACTGAAGACGATAGCTTTGATGCACGAGCACCACTGATCGAGCGATTGGGCCATTTCCGCCAATGTCATTAACCACTGGTGATTTGAGTCCCGGGGTTCCCATTCAGGGAGGCGGCAGTTGCCCGCCAGACTAAGTTTACTGGTTAGCGCTTTCGTACTTCGTTGCCAGGTCATACATTGTCCACCCCTCGGTCGCTTCCACTCATGGGAGAAAAGAACTGTGAGGCAGACGGTCTCCTGGCATGTGAAGTACATGTCCCAACCAGCGCAACCTATGAAGCGTGAGTAATTCATCTATCGCGGGAGAGTTCCTTCTTCCTAAGACCAACTGACGTACCTCAGCATTACTAATCCGATGTTCCCACCAGACCTGACCAATGCTGCGGAGACATCGATGATCAAACACTGACATCTTCCGTACGTCCTCTGCACGTAGGGGCCACGTCTCTGATCCATAAAGCAGTATGGATCGAACCACCGCACTGTAAACTCTTCCCTTGACAGACAAGCTCACGTCACGTCGGCGCCACAGGTGTCGGAGGTTGGCAAAAGCTGCCCTGGCCTTTCCGATTCGAGAAATGATCTCATCTCCAGCCAGTCCACCGGAACTTATACAGCTGCCCAGGTAAACAAATTTATCTACCACGTCGATTGGCTCACCTGCAAGCATGAGGTGCGGGTTTGATCCCACCCAGTCTTGTAGCAGCACTTTACACTTTGCGGGTGTGAAGCGCATGCCAAACCGTGCGGCAGAGTTAGTTAGGTTATTTAAGATCACTTGCATTTCGGAAGGGTCTGAACCAAGGAGAGCAATATCGTCCGCATACTCAATGTCTGCGAGGGAACGTCCCGGGAGCATTTCGACTCCCGAGGTTTCAGAGGCAGGCAGAGAAATTTCAAGCAGCATGTCAATAACAAAGTTGAAAAGGAAAAGGGAGAGAGGACAGCCTTGTTTTACACCACTGGACGTGGTGTACTCAGGTTAGGGCTTCCCGTATACTCGTACGCGCCCACAGGAGTTCGCATACAGTGCCCTCATAAGGGAGAGAAATTTGGAAGAGACACCTCTGATCACAGACGCTGCCAAAGTTGCTGATGATCGACAGAATCAAAAGCAGCTCTCAAATCCAGAAAAAGGACCAACGTGGGACGTCTCAAGGAGTGGCGCTGTTCAAGGATTTGTCTCAAGGTGAAGATACGGTCGATGCATCCTCGACCGGGGCGAAACCCAGCTTGATATGATTCTCGAGATAATCCATCCATCTGCGCAAAATAATGCCAGAGAGTATCTTAGATGTGACGGATACAAGACTGATACCACGATGGTTTTCACATGACGTTCTTGCTCCCTTTTTGAAGACTGGGATGACGGTCGAGGAGCTCCATTAGGCTGGTATTCTGTTTTCGTTCCAAATCTTCTGCAGTGTGGTTGTCAGACTGTTCACCAGGGCCTCGCCACCTTCTTTCAAGAGCGCGGGATGTAGACCATCCGGTCCAGGTGCCTTATCGCGCTTCAGGATTGAAACCTCACGCTAGATTTCAGTTGCTGATGGTAGATTGGTGTCAATGTTCCATTCGCGCCCGCTTAGTTCTTCCGGCGGTTGTGTTGAAGGAGACCAGCTGAACTGTTGAAGTGTTCAGCCCATCCCTCAAGACGACGACTGACTGAGTGAATTAGTAATGTGTTGGAATACTGGTAGCTCGGGTGCGTTAGTTGGTATTTGATCAGGTGGTTGTTGATCTGTTCGCCGAGCTTGGCAATTGATTTGCAAACGTTTCGTCACCATTCGAGGAGAGATCTTCAGTGTCCACCCAACGGCATACTGAAGATGTCTTCTCGAATGGTGAAACGTTTGCAAATCAAGTGCCAAGCTCGGCGAACAGATCAACAGCCACCTGATAAAATACCAAGCGAGTGAATTGCTCTTTCGTCTTTTTCGCACACTGTTTCACTGATGTCTGCATTCGTTTGACCGGTTGATCGAATCAACTGAGATAGGGCTCGGCTGTTGCCTGCAGCGAAAGCCTTCTGTATCTACTGGGCCTTCGGTATCCACCAGCGTTCTCTGTCATTCTTCAAGCTCCTGATTATCCGATATTTGAGGGATTTGCATGCGCCATCGTAGTCGTTAATTGCTAGTATGGTTTTTCTGGCAGCAATAGGATCTGCTGATCTCGAAAATATCCCGTGGTCATTGAGTCGAGTCAGATGGGTTGGACAACCAGTTCTGAAAGCTGACACCACTGCTTCTTTAACTCGCCTTTATTCATCCTCCAAGCGATCTTCGTCGTCCACATGACTGTGCGTTTCTCGTAGCTTTCTAGCTAGATCAGCTCGATACTCTTCAGCTACTGAAACTTGTCGAAGTTAATGACAGAGCTGCTTTCCTTCGGCACCCGTAGTGTTGGCGGAAAGCGAAGTGCTAAGCGGGCCCGCACGATGGCGTGATCAGAGTCAAGTTGCGTACCCCAGAAGGAACAACAATCCTTAACTGAGGTAACTGATAGACATATGGTCCAAATGAGTCCACGACACTGCACAGCCAACTAGTGCATGTAGACTCGCAGGAGATTCGAATGTAGCACTTGTTCTACAAAACGAAACCACCTACTAAAGTCCGGTGTAACTGGCAAGCCGCGTAAATGTAGCGAAACCTCCGAATTAAAAGTCATCAACATCATTGTCAGCTGTAAGAACTGCATATTTGTCGTACAGTAGTTGCAGCTGCCACAGTTTCTTTCACCGATGGTTTGGGGAAGTGGGTTAGCTAGCTGCGCATTGGAGGCGGGAGCTGGTAAATTGGTGCGTAAATACAGCACTGTCAGGGGACTGTTAATTGGCGGAATTGGGAAGGGAGCTATGCATTGAAGACAATAGGTTGGATGCATGAGCGCCATTGAGGGCGCGATTGGGCCATGTCTGACAATGTCTCTAACCATTGATGTGGCCCGTCTCGGGGTCCCCATCCAGGAAGACGGCAATCACCAGCTGGTAATGGCTTTGACATTTCGCTGCCAAGTCATTGTTTGACCGCCTCTGGCTCGTTTCCACTCTTCACGTGGTTGTGCGAATAACGGGAACTATAATGTGTTTGATCCAAGTAATCGGATTCCGCAATCACACGATACCAGCACTTAAGGTATGATTTGATTAGGTTATCCGGCTCCATTCGGTCATATTTTCTCTCACTCTATTCAAGAAACAAAAAGCGTCTTGATTGAGCAATGTGAACAAGGTCATTGGTTGTTTGAATTACCCACAAGCGCATTAAGGAGGCTGGGTAAGTAGTACACTTTTCACCAACCCAAGTAGTGTGCCAAGGTCGTAATTAACAAACCGGTGCGGTGGTAACTACCCCCCTTCGATACCGAATGCATGCATTAGAAGCACGGACTGGAGAATGTGCTTTCCACGAAGGGAAGGGTGTGAAGTCACACCTAGCCCGTACACCTGATATTCTGACGACTAGATACGTCTCCCACCGAAGGCATACGTTACAGAGAACAAGCGATGAAATCAGTTCCCACTCACTAAAATAAACATAGAGGATAAGAAACGCATGCATTCGGCTGACGCCAGCCGAATCCCCATGCGCTTTCTACCAACCGAACCAAGGGAGCCTTGGTCGTCCATCCAATGGCGTGAACAAATAAGCTGACATGGGCTTATCTAACGAACCTCGTTCCCCGTGGACCAGTTCACTTTTCCTATACTGATAGCTCTGCTGGTTTCCTGGCGTATATTTGACAGACTTTAAAAAGTTGTGGTAACCTTTCACTCATGTGATTATAAAAGTACGGCGATCTCGAAAATTACTGAAAACAACACTTTGTTTAGAAGAAAATGCACCTTGCAGAGCAGTTGTTATCGCGCTGCGGAAAACTTGCTGCTGCGACAGACACGTTTAGGTTTGACAAGCTCACGTCCCGTAGACTAGATTGTTGGAAGCTTGGAATCGCTTACCAAATTGGCTACCGTTTTAGAGAGAAATCTTCAAGCGAGACTGAGTAGAACCAAAGCCGAACCTCGTGCTTGCGGGTGAGCCGGTCAAGAAAACAGAAGTTCTCCGTCTAAAGCTGCCACCTTGACGTGGTCTGGCTTGAGTGCGGCAATGATCCCGCGGGCTACATTGGCTGGAACTTCGGTCCACAAGTTGCAACCATGCCAGAAAGACCAAAGGGGAGCAATCAAACCAAGTGCAGCGAGAGCTCGTACTACGAGGCGGCCTCGGAGTAAAGTCGTTCCGCTCTGCGATGGAAGTGGGAAGGCATTAATGAGTCCCCTCCACACGGCCTCCATGTCCATATTTATGGGAGCAGCGGTGCTGCCTTTCCCGGAGTAAGGACAGGTTAGAAAAGATTTATCTTAAAAAACCTAAACCTCCGATCGCCCAATGATTGACCGTGACCGCCCGGGCATTATTCAATACGGCTGAAATAGGTGCGGAAAAAGAGCCCGGTGCTACTCAAAAGGCACCTACTGTATGCAGTTGCATTAGGAGTCAGACAATCATACCTTACTGCCTGCATCCTCGGGTTAGGCCAGCCCCATGCAGCCGAGCAGGTCAGAATATTGAGTTGCCGGCTCCGGGAAGGTTCTCCCAAAAACTCCACTTCACGCTGATTCGTGGGTCAGACTTTTGGATCAAATCCCTCCTTCAGTCTGGGCAAATGGGAAGTATCAATTCCCTCGCGCGGTTCTTTGTCCACCAATGACCCTCCACAACGTATTCCCAGTATACAAGAAAACATTACTGGGTCAGTTGATTGTCGGTTATTTGAACAACACGCCTTATGCACCCCGCTGCCTAGTAACAATAAACAAATAACTTGTTAAATCCATGAGATCTTTCCTACATATGAGCCTCTCACGTCCATACTCTACGTTAAATTAGCAAACACACAGTGCCTGCCGAGACCTTATACACCATTGAAATTGATGTATGCTCCGTCTCTGAACAGGCATACAAAACCCAATCATGGTCATGCACCTAAAAAATTGAGGGAAAACTCAATTCTTTCACATTTCTCCCTCCATGTGTCCAGTGAGCCAGAAGCGATGACTCGTGGAACATATGGTGTGAGGGTTGCACTGATTCAGAGAACTGGACGCGCTTTTCTGGATTGGATTCCAGTGAACAGTTGTCTTTGCGCAGTTTGGTTACCCATCTGAAACAAGCCCAATGCCTCTCGGCATAAAAAACGGTGCTGTTTGTAGTGTCCCCGTATGTCCAACGGACTGCACTTCAAACGATGAAAATGATGTTTTCTAGCCACAGTTATCCGGGCTTATTCAAATCTTCAAGCGAGACTGAGTAGAACCAAAGCCGAACCTCGTGCTTGCGGGTGAGCCGGTCAAGAAAACAGAAGTTCTCCGTCTAAAGCTGCCACCTTGACGTGGTCTGGCTTGAGTGCGGCAATGATCCCGCGGGCTACATTGGCTGGAACTTCGGTCCACAAGTTGCAACCATGCCAGAAAGACCAAAGGGGAGCAATCAAACCAAGTGCAGCGAGAGCTCGTACTACGAGGCGGCCTCGGAGTAAAGTCGTTCCGCTCTGCGATGGAAGTGGGAAGGCATTAATGAGTCCCCTCCACACGGCCTCCATGTCCATATTTATGGGAGCAGCGGTGCTGCCTTTCCCGGAGTAAGGACAGGTTAGAAAAGATTTATCTTAAAAAACCTAAACCTCCGATCGCCCAATGATTGACCGTGACCGCCCGGGCATTATTCAATACGGCTGAAATAGGTGCGGAAAAAGAGCCCGGTGCTACTCAAAAGGCACCTACTGTATGCAGTTGCATTAGGAGTCAGACAATCATACCTTACTGCCTGCATCCTCGGGTTAGGCCAGCCCCATGCAGCCGAGCAGGTCAGAATATTGAGTTGCCGGCTCCGGGAAGGTTCTCCCAAAAACTCCACTTCACGCTGATTCGTGGGTCAGACTTTTGGATCAAATCCCTCCTTCAGTCTGGGCAAATGGGAAGTATCAATTCCCTCGCGCGGTTCTTTGTCCACCAATGTCCCTCCACAACGTATTCCCAGTATACAAGAAAACATTACTGGGTCAGTTGATTGTCGGTTATTTGAACAACACGCCTTATGCACCCCGCTGCCTAGTAACAATAAACAAATAACTTGTTAAATCCATGAGATCTTTCCTACATATGAGCCTCTCACGTCCATACTCTACGTTAAATTAGCAAACACACAGTGCCTGCCGAGACCTTATACACCATTGAAATTGATGTATGCTCCGTCTCTGAACAGGCATACAAAACCCAATCATGGTCATGCACCTAAAAAATTGAGGGAAAACTCAATTCTTTCACATTTCTCCCTCCATGTGTCCAGTGAGCCAGAAGCGATGACTCGTGGAACATATGGTGTGAGGGTTGCACTGATTCAGAGAACTGGACGCGCTTTGCTGGATTGGATTCCAGTGAACAGTTGTCTTTGCGCAGTTTGGTTACCCATCTGAAACAAGCCCAATGCCTCTCGGCATAAAAAACGGTGCTGTTTGTAGTGTCCCCGTATGTCCAACGGACTGCACTTCAAACGATGAAAATGATGTTTTCTAGCCACAGTTATCCGGGCTTATTCGTCAAGCAAAAAACACTGACATTGTAATCCTTGTGGGCTGCATGAATGCCTAAGTCGATCGTCTGAGCTCCTTGGAATCATATCTGGACGACCATGTTCGTCGCATAAAAAATGGAGAGCCGCTCCAGTTGTCTGCTGATCATCAACGACTGTTTCTGGCCAGTGTGTTCGCATCGCGTAACCTGGAGGCTACTAAATGCAAATCAACTGTGGGTCCAGTTGGATCCGTGGCTATTGGCCACCGATGAAAAGTCACAATCCAAGACTGCCGTTCCTTCTGGGGTACATCGCTCGATTCCAATTACGCCATGGTGCAAGGCATACCTGAAAATTGGCTTCCATCTAGACCGTCGGAAGTCAGTAGTAAACCTATAAATCCATCTTGGGACAACCACCATAGGTCAGCATTAACCATCTGAACTAGCTCAACTACTCTCGACAGCAAATCAACACTGTAATGAAAGCGAGCACATGGATGGAGTATGGAAAGATGTCAAAGGACCTATAGTAGTGGCGTTCAGTGCTATCTGTCTGACTACTCAGATACGATCAAACGACCACCGGATATCAGCAGCAGCAGCAGCAGCAGCACGACATCAGTGTTCAAGACTGATGCTTCGTTACCGTACAACCAAGGTTTGTTTGAAAGCCTTATTGTGAAGAAAACAAAGGTGGACAGGGAGGAAACTTAGTGCTAGCTTACTACGATCATTCCGAGGTGCCTACACCTCCAGACACTCGATCAGGTAATCTGGATATAAACTGACAACAAGAGCGGCACTGACATCGACTAGTAGCTATATCTTGCAGCGCCTCCAACCGGTCACAACGGAGATCACATGGTCCCCATCCTAAAAGGCGAGTAGTACCGACAGCACTCATTTTTCGTAGTCTATTTCATAGCTCTCTGTCAGCTCAAGGGTTGGTCACCTCTCCGTTTGAGTTGAGCATGTAAAACAGCACTATTCGGCAAACGATGGCTTGACATACACAATATATGTCCCAACCAGTGCAGCTTCTGGTGCTGGACACATTCTTCAACGGAGGTCTCCGCTGCACAACCGAAAACTCGCTTTATAATTACCCCGTTGTAGATTCTCCTACACCAACCCACACGAGCTATGGTCCTGAGACAACGATTCTTGAACACCTGGAACGTCTCAGTTTCGCTGCTCTAACAGACCATGCCTCAAAGCCATACGACACAGCCTGCACTGAAGCCTGATACACACGTCCCTTGAGATTCAGGGATATACCACTTTGACCCCATAGGTGTCTCAAATTAGCAAACGCGACCCGAGCCTCGTAGATTCGTGCATTAACCTCATCCGTCACAATACAATCAGAACCAATACAATTTCCAAGGTACGTAAAACGCTCCACAGCTTCGAGTGTTTCTCCCTGGATTGCAGCTGGCACGTTTAGTGACTGTATGTCCAGGAGCATGAACTTACACTTTGTGGGTACAAAAAAAGGACGGGATGACTTTTGTCAGATCATCCAAAAACACCGGCGCCTTCTCCTGGTTGAAGACGAGAACGACGTCGTCTGCATATTCCAGATCGGCAAGGTTTTCATCACAGGCTACTTGAACACCGGGGTTTTGAAAACCTTACAAAGTCTGTCTCATTACCTCATCGATCACGAAATTGAACCGGAATGGAGTGAGTGGGCACCCATGACGGATACCGCTGTGTATGCAGAAGGTTTTGGAGAGCTTTCCGTATACTCTCGCACGTCCGTAAGTCTGGGAATACAAAGAACTTATTATGTTCACAAACACCTGAGGCACTCCTTGATGGAAAAGCGTGTCAAGGAGCACAGACCGGTCAAACGAGTCGAATGCGCCTTGGAAGTCTGTAAATACTAAAATTGTTCTAGCACCTAACGGAGTATGAAGATTTCATCCACGCAACCAAGCAGGAACTCCGCTTGCTGTTCTCGAGTCAGTATTTTACGAGCCACCATAAGTCGACGAAGCACAAGTGACACCAAGTCTCGTTACAACGTGGGTCAAACTGACCCCCTGTGGTTACCACCCGCTACCCAAGCACTGGATATCAGACCGAAAAGTGGCACTGCTTAAATCTCAGAGAAATATCCCAGCCGGGGGGGAGATGGCTCCGTGGTTACTGACCGGAAGGTCCGTGGTTCGAACCTCACCTTTGCCTCTCGACTTCTCCTGTCTAGGCTTGGGCAACCTGGCAGTATTCCAGCAG
>CM030370.1:136889575-136927420 GCA_003604175.2 Clonorchis sinensis
GTGTAACGGTGGATACTACTGATGAGGCATGCGAGTAGTATGTCTTCTCGTAAATCCGCTTCGCGTCTCTTGAAAAGTAGGATCTGTTACGGAATTTGTGGAGTCTCTTTGTAGCATTTGCCTGCATTTGAGTAACAGTCAATGAATATCCAGGAAAGTTCAGGAAGGCGCTTTCAAGGAGAAGATGGATATTCAGTTTTGTAAACAAGATGCATATGTGAGTTCTGCTCCCCTGCTCAATAGTCTATAACTGTTACGTTGGTGTTCTCAAATGAACAACTCCGCAGCGAAGGCCTTCTTCCTTTTCACCAGTACTGAACGGCATTTTTTGATCAGCCTTGAACCCTTCAAAGAATGGTCGTTGCAAACATGATTGTCTAGCCTGGTTGACGGAGACAGGCAGTAAAGCGGATATGCAGGGAGTCACGTATGCCTTCGAATCAATCTTCCGTGTTCAATGGACTACCGGTAGTCACGGGTTGTTGTTGTCAACAAACCAAATATTTTAAAATGAAAAACATCCAGGATACTCGCCTAGCGTTCACTTCATTTAAATCGATAAGGTGTTTCATGCCTGGCTCCTTTGTTCTCTCGAACGTCAAGAATATAATGTTTGTCGGTTTTATGACTTCACCCGGTGTGGGCCATAAGAGAAGCAAGGAATCACGGAGTTGTTGCCAATTTCCGGGGGTCCATATCATGCTTGATTTGTGCAATGAGTCGCTTGTTCATTGTTCACTGTAGGAGGAACATTCAGATTTCTGTCACCCAAATACGCTAAGGGTCCTCTGAGTTGAAAAGGAGACTAGTTTTGAAGCGACTGTGATGTGAAGCAATTTGGCAGATTTCAACAGAACCCTCTTCCTGTCTGTGAAGCCAGTATAGGCTGGAAAAACGAGAAACACCGCACAGCTGTTTCATCCTTGTTGGGAATCGTCGGCAGCGAGCAGAGAGTTTCGAGCCTGTGACCTTCCGGTTAGCGGTTGAACACAACCACGATTGGCTAATCAGCAAAGTGGCTGGCCAATCAGGCGGGACATTTACGCAATCCACATCACCTTGCCACGGATTTACTGGCTCCTCGAGTGAGAACTTCCCAAAAGGAAGTGGTGATTGGTGGTTGGTGATTCATCTGGTCGCATAGTTGATCTTCGAATAAAAAGCCGTTAGCATGAGAAGTACCGCTCAACGTGTCCACCAAATAATGATGGGACCACTGTGAAGCAATAAACTTCACTGGATTGTGAAAATTCCTTCTGAGAAGTCATCACTCGACACACCAGTCAATTCGTGATCACGTTATTGAACGATAAATGGCGTCATGTCCTGTCTTAGTGAAAGCGAATTACAGTGCTGATCAGTAACTCTTGGCCAAACGGCTAAGTGTGGATCCACTGTCCGGATGATCTCCGGAATTTCGTGAGATGCGCACTGATGATGATTCCAAACATAGATGCAACAGTTGTACAGTTTTTCCCGGCTTATCAGCGTAGATTGGCTTCACTGACTATGATCAAATTTCCCCGTGGTCGACTTAGTGACAGATCCCACGACTTTTGTTAAAAAGAGTTTGGGGCAAGCATGACTATGAACATTTGGAATTGAGCTCGATATGACCAATATTTAATGCGCGAAACTGCTCTCCGGAAAGTTGGGTTTCGAAACTAATCCCTGTCTAGGTTAGTCAATCAGGCAACGTCTAAACCATCATACTTTTTATTTGGCCGACGCATAAGCCCGGAATTTCCCGTATGATTTCGAAGTCAACCAAGTAAAAATGGAGGGGCAGGGCCATTACAGAATGCACAAAAGGACCAACGGGATCTGCAAACAGAACCGTATATTAGGAGGATATGAGTTATGAAAATATCAAGAGAAGGTCAGTTATCTCTCCTTTTCCTGGATAAAGGCCGGGCGGTACCTACTCTCACGGATGACTCCAAAACTTCACGAATGAGTGAATGCGCCCGTCGCCAGCGAATGTCATTCAGTCAGTCACGCAGTTATCTGAGTATAGACCGCGTACGAAGATGCAGTCATCATCATCGACAGCATGACGTCTGTGTTCAACACCGATGCTTCGCTGCCGTACAACCATGATTTATTTGAAAGCGAGATGGCTCAAGTGGTTAGAGCGCGAATTTACTGGCCGGAAGGTCCGTGGTTCGAACCTAACCTCTGCCTCTCGACTTCCCCTGTCTAGGCTTGGGCAACCTGGCAGTATCTCAACCTCGTGCTTCCTTTGGGTGGCATGGCAGCTAGGCACCGAAAGGGTGCTACATCTGAACAATTCTGTTTATTTTTACACCCACTACGAGCCCCTTCTTGGAAAATGGGCACTACCGCCGACTCTCCACAATTGTCTGAGACAGTCTACTTTTCCAAAACGTAGCCAAACAGATAAGAGAAGCGCTGGTTGGGGACTTCACCGCCATTTTTGAACAACGGCTGCAAACCGATGTCAGTGGCGATCTTAATGTCAGTTTCTATCCACATTGCCTGAATGAGTGTTTGGATGGGTAGGTTCCTCGGAATGATTGTAGTAAGGCAGCAGTAAATCCCCTCCCCGTCCATCTCTATTCTTTTCTTCACAATAAGGCTATTAAATAGGAAAAAAATCGTTAAGCTGTAACACCCTTCCGGTGCCTAGCTGCCATGCCACCCAAAGGAAGCACGAGGTTGAGATACTGCCAGGTTGCCCAAGCCTAGACAGGGGAAGTCGAGAGGCAGAGGTTAGGTTCGAACCACGGACCTTCCGGCCAGTAAATTCGCGCTCTAACCACTTGAGCCATCTCGCTTTCAAATAAATCATGGTTGTACGGCAGCGAAGCATCGGTGTTGAACACAGACGTCATGCTGTCGATGATGATGACTGCATCTTCGTACGCGGTCTATACTCAGATAACTGCGTGACTGACTGAATGACATTCGCTGGCGACGGGCGCATTCACTCATTCGTGAAGTTTTGGAGTCATCCGTGAGAGTAGGTACCGCCCGGCCTTTATCCAGGAAAAGGAGAGATAACTGACCTTCTCTTGATATTTTCATAACTCATATCCTCCTAATATACGGTTCTGTTTGCAGATCCCGTTGGTCCTTTTGTGCATTCTGTAATGGCCCTGCCCCTCCATTTTTAATTGGTTGACTTCGAAATCATACGGGAAATTCCGGGCTTATGCGTCGGCCAAATAAAAAGTATGATGGTTTAGACGTTGCCTGATTGACTAACCTAGACAGGGATTAGTTTCGAAACCCAACTTTCCGGAGAGCAGTTTCGCGCATTAAATATTGGTCATATCGAGCTCAATTCCAAATGTTCATAGTCATGCTTGCCCCAAACTCTTTTTAACAAAAGTCGTGGGATCTGTCACTAAGTCGACCACGGGGAAATTTGATCATAGATGATGTGACTGTCTGTACACTGTAATGGCTTAATTAACGTCAACCACCTCGCTTTGTTTGGCCAATAAAAATACACCTAGCATCTTACGTCAACTATGTTTACGCTGATGCCACTTGCATTACGTGCTATTCGCACGACTTTGACCCAAATCAGGTCAAGCTGTTTTGTAAAACTGTCAAGAGGAAATGACCGTATGCGATTTCGCAGCTTTTTTACATTACGTACAATAAATGGATTATCGTTCCTGGGATTCCGGCCCCTCAGTGTTTTACATGCCTTACTACATGTCCGATAAAATCGCCAGAAGCGCTACGTTGACCAGGATGAAGGCACTCACGTTCGTTCGTTAACAGCGTGTCCAGCGTCCAGCGTGTCCACATAGGTCGGTGCTGAGCATTCAACATTATCTCATTGTATTTGAACTTCATTTCCCAGCATATCCAAGACTCGGCCATACCCAGTTTGACAGCATACCCACAACTATTCACTTCCTACCTTTGACGGTGTCCTCGTCCACTCGCGCCCGTACCTATAGCTGCGAAAAAACTTCACCTGTCCCCTGCTGCCTCCGGGACCCAATCATTCTAAACCACTGAACCTCCCGTTTGGATCTAAACGTCTCGTTGACTTTCACTCTATGCTGCTCACAAGGTCAGTCATTTTCCGTGCAGTTCACGTTCCGTTTTGTGCCTTAGCAACAAGTTCCTCTCCCAAGGATCTTTTCCACAAGGCTCCACTCCAGCGGTGGCACTAGTGATTCTCTACAGTTTCAATGAACACCGTGATTACGAGATCCCTGCCAGCATTTGTTCGTATTTCTGACTCCTCTACTTCATCATCCCCACTTCGCTTTTTATGACCCTGGCCATAAGGTCAAAAGTCCAAGGCCGAATAGGCCTCATCGGTGGTCTTGGACTTCAGTTCAAATTGTTCTGGCCCAGCTTTTGAAGCAATTTGAAGGTGTCACATCATCCATTAAGCAGGATACCTTTTTCTGTTTTTGCCTGCCACCTTAAAAACTTAACGATCTGGTCTTGTCCCAGCTTGATATGTTCCCCCCAAAAGTAAGGTAAAGTCCTGGTAACTGTGTGGTCTAGCCTACATTGGATATTGCCAACTGTTTATGACATTGTCCTTTTTTCGCACCATTCCTGGTACCTACAACTCCCCCCAGTCGTACTCTATTCTTACTGTAACCGTATGATCCTGCCTAACGGTACGCCACCCACTGGTTGGGAATAAACATTATTATTATTACAATTCCCTGGCACCGGTCTCCGTTGGAGTTTCTCAAGGCTCCGTTTTGGGATATACGTCTCATATACGTCACCGACCTTCCAGATGTTCATGCAAGTCTATGTCAACTTTCTGCGGATGACTTGAAATCCTGGAGTGCCAATGTCAATGACCTCCAAATGGATGCAGACGCTGCAAAGCAGTGGTCGTTCGACCGGCACCTTCTTCTGAATGAGGAAAGGTGCGTTCATATGTCATTCGGGGGAGACGCAGCGAATGTCTTTTTCATGCATGGTGAGAAAGGATCAGAGGATAGATGCCAAAAGGGATTAAGGTACCTGGCTCTCTTCAAACACTTCCTTTTCACAGCACCATAGGAAATCGGTTCAAAAGGCGTTCGCCGTTCTACGGATGATTCGACGCATCTCCCGTATTACTCGCATGGACTTCCAAATACGCTATAAGGCCTACGTCAGACCGCTTCTTGAATATGCCAACCAAGTTGTCTACTCATGACGCACTACGGGCTTAAACCTTAATGAGCGTGTCCAGCAAGCTGCTGCAAAAATAGTTGTCGGCTCTAAACAAGTGGACTATGAAACGCGTCGCTTGGTGCTTGACCTCTTTCCCCTGAAATATTGTTGCCTCCGAGAGGACCTAATTCTTACTTATGCCCTGTTCGAACAAGGTTTTGCCAACATGTTTTCCACCGTTGACTCAACAAACACACGGTAAGGACATGATAGGTAGATTTCTAAGCACAGAGCGCACAATCATTGAGCAAAATTTTTACTCATCTCAGATAGTTGTCCACGCTCCAGCTAGAACTCAACTCAAAGCATTAATAAACAGTCGTTTATGCAAGTCCTCGCGCTGGCAAGCTTACTGCCTTGCGCTGAGATCTTAAATAGCAGTGCTACACCCTTTTTCACTAGCGCCTCCCAAGTGAACGACAGCCGACGAACGACAAGAGCAAAACCGACCAGAAAAACTTGGACGAAAGCCTCGATTCTGTGAAAAACACTTCAGGTGTACGATATCACGTTCTGTGGCAGTCGGTTAGAGGCTGGCAATCGTTTTCGCATCATCCATGAGGGCATATCCAACACTTCCGAAATCCTTCGGCAGGTTGTTCTTGTTAATGAAAAGCAACAGTCCTCCATACTAACCGTGCATGACCTTTTCAGTGGAGATTTGCAGTTGTGTCTACAAAGCGCCCGTAAACCGCCACGCACACTCTGCCAACCGTAATGGGGGAATGATGCGGAAGCGTCCCCTAGTTCAAGGGTGTTATGTAGCTAACCATCCTTTTTGCTTTTCTGCCATGTCAATTCAAAGTGCCTATAAAGCTGTCTATCCGTGAACATTAAGTTTACCTGATCAGTGCCTCAAGAAATGCTGCCTTTCTGGTTCCCTTCTCAGGTGGCGCATAGTTTTCACTAACCTCAACATTGAGCCAGAAACTTTTCACCAGAAGCACGCTGTAACCGTCTGGCACCCATGGTCTTATATAGCACAAGTCCAAGACGTTATTCGTCCTTCCAAATTTCAGGCAGGCTTACGTTCATTTTTGAGTGCTCCACTGCCATCATGTCTGATTCTTCCAGTAAAGTTTCTCCAATCAAGTACTGCTCCAAATCCTGTTCACCAAGTTTCAAATCAGAATTTATTTTATTCGGCTATTTATATACGTACGGCGGGTAGCATTTGTTTTGTTCAGGTCAACAAAGAACTGTCAGTCGCTAACATATACTTTTATTCGCGTGGGCTTTATTTCGCGTTGCATCCCTGTGTGGTCATTCAGAAAGCTATGGTAATTGCGTAGTTTACTGTTAGCTGCTTGAAGAACATGGGATGTTTTAATGGGAGCTTCCACAATTCAGGTGAAATTAATTTGTATGGAATAGCGCTGTGCACCTCTGTCATCCTTGCTTCAGTTCCTTATACATACACAACCTAATCGATATACAGGGAGAGCTTAGCACGCATTCATTCAGGTAGTAGTTGAACGCTATAACTTTCGGTTGCAGTCAACTGAGGCATGCTGCTTCTAATTCCTTTAAACGGAATACAGCATCACGTTTGCTTTTAACCCGTGATTCGCAATGCCTGGTTGCGAGTCAGGTTACTTCCAGCACAACCAATGATCACAAAGTTCTTTCATGACTTTATGAGCGTTATTCCTTCCTGAGCTGAGTAGTTGTTGACGGTATAAATTGACGGCCTCAAAATCGTTGAATCATATGATTATAGTCAGCGCTGGCCGAAAAGCTGTCGCTTAACTCACATTTGCTTAAGCATGTTTGATGATCGCCAGGATTGTACAAATCAACGGGGAAGTTTCATCCGCGGTCGTCGGGTACAACATAGAGACTGCAAAGTTACCGGAAAATGCACTGAGGGTTACGACAACCGTGACTAACGTCAGCTTAGTTCATACAAAATGCGTGATATAATTCCAAGACCCAGCTACCCATGGGGGGCAACTTTCGACGAACCGGCTACTGGATGGATTGATTAATATTTCGCCCCTATACCCACGTCTGACGATGGATTTGCAAATCAGAATCGATGTGGTCCTTCACCGGAATTTCTTCCGGCTGCAACCTGCGCAAGCAGAGTTCACCATTTTTCGGGTCTCACCATTTGAGCCCACGCTCCAACCTAATGAGAAACTCTGAATACGGTCATCACACCATATGACGGGCTGGTGATAGTCTAGTCACTCGATGTTCGGTGATACCGCGCGTGAGCTACGATAGGATCTGACCTAAGTCCGGACAAGCCAGACCTCTACTTTCATTTCGCCTTTCGTATCGTTAAGCCCGATGACTCGTGCACAGTTTGCACTTCTTGGTCTTAAACGAAGAATTAAACTAAAGATGAGAATCAAATTTATTCTTACGCGCGCGTAATGCTTCTTTTTGCAGCTGGAATTTGGTTAATGGACCATATGTGAGTGAAGTGTTGACACTGATGAATACTCCCTCCTCAATAATAATTGTTCCGTGTCCTTAACGAATACCTTGAGTACACGTGAATTAGGTTCATCACCACATCACTACGTCTACTGAGATCCTCGGCTCTACTAAACGCTGACCAGACAGACAGCGCCCTCTCAGCATGCAGCACTAACAACTCTGTATCAAAGCCATACAGCGCGAGACAACGTAGGACAAAGGTCAAACAGTGTATCGTTCATCACGTTGACACTTGAAATTCCCCACGTTTGTTCTGTCCCTATTGGTAACCCCCGCCCCACCTTTGTGTTTTGTCGCTCCTCGAAGGGTTTTCCGGCACTAGACAGTTGAGCGCAAACAGCAGTCAGATGTTACACCTTTGATGTGGGCGCGGAGAGTAGGTCTTTTAGAGTAAACATCAAGTGCTACTCTGAAACGGAGTGTCGAAGGTAAGAATTAAGCATGATCATGGCTGTACCATGGTAAGAAACTTAAAAAGAGGTGGTATTTGTGGGCTCCTGCGGGCATCTTGAATCACGGAGGAATTCGAAATTTCCTTGCAAGAAGCCGTAATTAGCAGCATCCAAGTTTACCATCCCAAAGGAGCAAATCAACGTCGTCGGAAACTGAACACGGTGTGCATCGGAATCATAAGGAGCGCAAGGCCCAAAATTGATGTGGAAAAGAGCTATACTTGAAACATCTGGAGGCTAGGATGATTATTGTGGCGTGAACGAGCCGTGCAAAAGGGGAACTTCGATGATTTTGAATTCAATGCAGCCAATGTAGCATGTCACTGGTAAACTTGGAGAACGGCGTTTTCATCCAGACAATGTAGTGGGGCTGGCAAGCCCATGTTGTTAAGTGGTGAGGAAACTGCGGGCTTCAAAGTTGCTTAATCATTTCTCTTTTCGCTGACAGAAAAACTGTAGCTGATGTCACTGCGGTGCAAATATTTACTAGCCTCATGGGTACCGCAGGATCTTGTCAGAGCTTTTGCTCCTCAGCCCTTACATAGAGTGAAATCTTTGCAAAACGCTAGATGTATTGTTGCACCATGAATACTTTGCCAATCTTTTTCACTGGCACCCAAGTAATTTTTCAGTGGAAGTCTAGTGCCAGCCCCAGCATGCTCGGGGTGGACGAATCTGGTCATAACATATGCTGTTCGTAGATATATTGTCAATGTCTTTTCGGAAACGTGATAGTGGTATCTATCTAATGTTGTTCTTGTGTACTGCAGACTAGATTGACCTAGGATTTGATTACACTTCAAGTTTAGAACCACCTGACCGCCGTCACAATGGATTTTATTTATACATGCTCACTTGGGCATCCATAATGCAAGTCCGGTCCGCAAAAATATTAGTGCCAGCGTCATAAGCTGCCCACGATGCCCATCACCGAACACGGTGACCGGTACTACCGCACAAAATGTTGGACTGGTGGCAGAAATTGTTTAAGTGCCCGGCTCCTAATTTCTTCTTCCAAAGAGGCTGATGCAGTTCCGTTTTCGTAGCTCGCACATAGTTGCTCCGTTTACTTAGATGACAGTCTAGAATAAGGGTTGTATCGCTATCGGCGGCCTCACGTAGCAAGTGACTGCTTTTAGTTGTACCCTAGCCGAATTATGTGCGTCAAAGTAATTTGACCGTGGCCAAACCATCATCAAAGATTTTGCGTCTGCTTACCCTGTGAGTTTTTCTTTAGTGAAAAAAGATACAACGGCACTCGCGGAATATGCAGCTCTTCTTTTGAAGCTAAGTGCGTTTCCCAATTATTAACAATCGCTATCCATTATTGCTTTTGCAACGGACGGTAAGCGTAATCGTGAATTTGATTGCATATTAATTGCGCAGTCGCTTGTATACATCAAACTTTCTGTGGCTATCTATTTTTAACTCCATGAGGTACCACTTGTCAATGGCGTTTTTGAAGATCACATATGGCACTGCGTAGCAACCACGTCTAACTATAGATGTGTGTTTGGCAGCTTGGAGAATAGATTCCCAGCACATTGCTTTCAAAATCTCCCAACGAATTTTAGCCCGCCTAGTGACCCACTCGTGGATGACGCACCACGCAGACTCAGATGGAAGCTGCGTGGTTACTCACTACTTTTTCACAACCGTCGTAAGACCTCTGATGGCTCGGTGAAGCATTGTGAAGTCTATCTATCCGTGTGAGGTCTCCCCCGTCACACAGGTATTTGGAGTGTTTAGAAGAGATACACAGTTTACTGATGCCGCAAGATTTTTCTGAGTCGGCTGTTTTTCAAACATAGCTCGGCTTGCCCTAGCGCTTGGCATAATTTTGCACACAGAGTTTATTGAGTGTCCTAGAGACAGCAAATTTTACGCGCAGGCTGCTTTTCCTAGCAGAAGTTAAGGGGAGAACAGAGTTCAGCGGTACTTTTCTCGTCTCTAGCTTTAGTGGCTTCCAGGTGCTGTACAGCCTCCTAGTTGGAAAAACCTGTGCAGCGTGGCCTCAACAAACAAGCTGGAAGGTTTGAATTAGGCTCAAGTCCTGTCTCTCTATCAATTTCAGAGGGTCTGATGGGGGCTGTGTGGCCACACGTGAACAGTTCTTCAGCCGTCTATGGTCGCAGGATTAGAAGACGCAAATAACATAGGGTGATTAGAGATTACCCGGAAAATTCAGTTGATTTTTGTCACTCAACAGCTGCAATGGCAACCGAATCATAACTCATTTTTGCTAATAGTAAGGACTTGTTTGATGTGGTCATCAACACTTTGCTTATCTCTAAGGCTTTGTGGCTCGTGTTAAGCGAAAAATTTAAAGCGAGACAACCGAGTCAAAAAAGACAATTTTTTGATGTTTCTGTGTATTGTAGACGGAGAATTGTGACTTTCCCGGTGGTTGTCTCACCAATATTGGACTCATATACTGGCGCTTGTATTCCACCGCGCGTTCTGCCAGACAGCCGGCAAAGCAAGCATTTCCGCAGCTACAAGGGCGCTTGCAAAGATACAAGGCGTTCAAATGGCATAGTTCTATATTCGTGAAGGCAACTCACCTGATGGTTGTTACAAGAAGTGGCCGTGATGTAACGCTGACCCGATTTACCGCCCAGTGTGGTGCCATCGAGGTACCCGTGGTCACCTTCAAACTAAGAGACTAAGTATGCATTCTTTTCATTGAAATGACCAAGTTTACCGATGCTACGATATTATTGCAAACAAACCTAAATAAAGCGCTCTGCATAGCCGTTCTTTATAGTTCCCACCTTAGTGCAGTTGATTCGAAACGCACTTAACCAGAGAGACAAATGTTTGTATTGGCGGTTTATACCTGCTCTAAATCCAGAACCGTAGGTAATAGTTTTTTTTACATATTCTTGCCGGGGAAAAACTGTTGCAGAGACTTTTTATTTCGCTTCCAAATAAATACAGCTAAGGCAAAATTTAATTTACGTTCATCGTAACACAACGTCTTTGCTGGTAAAAATTACTGATGTTTGGTGGACCAAAAGTTGTCTAATGAGAGCACTGAAAGTGTACTAAAAAGCTAACTCACAGAAGCATTTTCATCAGCAGCCATTTGTTTAGAGAACATAATAATAATAATAATAATAATAATAATAATGTTTATTCCCAACTTGTGTGGGCATGCCGTCAGGCATGATCATAAGGTTACAGTCAGAATGAAGGTATGACTGGTGGGACTGTGAGTACAGGGGGTTTTGGGTGGGAAAAGAGGACAGCACCATAGGCGGTGAGCTGTATCCAATGTAAACGTGGTCGTCACTAAACCGGCACGAGCAGGGAAGCTCTTTTGTCGAAGAGAACATCAAGCAAGGTCAGATCGTTAGGATTTGAAGGTGGCGGGCAAAAACAAAGCGAGGGAGGGCAAAACAAGAGGCTTCCTGCCCGAAATATGACAAGAGAAATGTAAGCTGTGGAAAATCAGAAACCAGAACATCAGATCTGGTGAAGCAGCAAAGTTGGCATCATCCAGCCGATCAAATTGAACTGAAGCCAAAAACAACCGCTGAGGCCTCGCGGCCTTGGACTATTGGGCTCGTGGCCAGGGTCACAAAAGCGTAAGTGGGGATGATGAAATGGAGGGACCAGCAAAGCGGGTAAATGGTAGCAGGGATCTCAGAGACATGGTATACAGTTAAACTGTAGTGACTCACTGGTGTCGCTGTTGTGGAGGCGGGCATAATAGTTCCTTTGGAAGAGAGAGATGGTGGCAACACACGAGCCGGAACGCGAACTGTATAGAAAGTTATTGGATTTGGTGGGAAGCACAGTAACACAGAGATGGTTAAATTTCAACCAACAGTTCAGCAGGTTGGAATGAATGTGTCATGGAGTCAGCTGGGGTCGATTGGGGAGTTCGTCGTATTTGCAGTTAATGGAACGAGTGGGCGAGGGCACGGTCGAGAGAAGGAATGGAATAGTTGCGGGAGTGCTATCGAACTGGGTATGGCAGTGCCGTGCCATCATTGGCCTGACATGCTTCAGTTTTTGGACAGCCCCGTAACGGACGTCACATTTTAAGGTGAGTGGGCTGGGGTGTGCAGTTCTTTGGGCAGCGGGATTCATTTCAGGCTGGTCGAGGAAACAAGGTGGAGCGAAGCCGATATGGAATCGCAGGGTTCTTTTGGGATCCTGTGGTTGAACATCACCGGCCAGGTGGAGTGGGTAACAGCCAACCAGGTCCTCCAAACCAGGCATTGCCGAAGTTCGAAGCTTGGGAAGATGAGGGGGTGGGATGAAATTAGTAAAGCATGGTGAGTTTGAAAAGACAACAAATGGGGTAATGTGCATTAATATACATTGAAAGAAAAACTTGACGTCTGACGCGATTAGGGTGATGACAAGTGATTGTATGGAATAGGATATAGACTAGCGACCAAGGGGGTGGGTTTGCTAACAAACGATATTAAATTACAAGGGATCTAGTAAAGGCCGATATAAGCATGCAAAGTGGTGGTGTGGAAATCAGATGTATAAGGGCGGACGGGAGTGAACTTTCGAGATAACTGGTTGATCTGTTATTTATTACATGGGTTGGACAGTACCAGGAGAGAAAGCATGTACAAGAGAAATAGTCACCAGTCCCCGAAGCACTGCTATAAGCTTTAATCTGTAAGTGGTGCAATGATGGAGACTTTCATGTCTACCACTGGGAGCGGCAGGTAGATGTGTTCTTTGTTTGGTTGACGGAGTGGGCTTTGGTGCGGTGTAGCCTCTGTTCTGATGAAGGCAGATACAGCTATGCTCGTCGATGTAAGCCATGGGCATTGCAGATTATCTTCAGGCTATTCCAGGTGTATTTTTTTTTTTTTTTTTTTTACAGATGAGAGGTCAGTTTTTTTCTTCATCTGTGGTTTATGGCGTTGCCAGATACAAAACTCAACCGAGGCGAGCCCAGCACCAACAGCAACAAACACAAGTCAGCGGTACTTTTTTTTGATTTCCTGAATTTAAAGGCCAGGCTCAGAACCACCGGCGATGGGCGATGCACCCGTGCTACTGGAGGGGTGACGGGTATACGAACGCACCATGGTGCAACGTAACAGAGCGACCCTCCCTGCAGGGCGTACCCGTCCACCACACGAGGTTTTCATCCCTCGTGCATGCTACCAGATCTGCAAGGTGGAAAACCAACCAAGCAGTCATAAATGCGGTTTGTGCATTAAAAAATACTCCAGCTACCAATTTTTTTCTGATCGGGGGAAAGCAAGGCCAGTAAAGACAGCTCAGTCAATTCGAGCAGACAAACGGCATACAGACGCTGGTAGAGGCAAGTCGCGGAGGAGAAGTGAACTGACAGCTGCCAATGAGACAGTAGGAGTGGAATAGTGATATTCACAGCGATTGCACCATGGCTAAACGGCGTCGGAGCGCTGATGTGAGCTATCACGTCGAGCAGAAGCTTACCGCGATGTTGTGTGTGAGAGTGTATGGTGCAGTAAATCATCAGATGGATATATATATAGGCGCAGAATGCGCTCTGGTAATGAAGAAAAAAAGCTGACTCTGGTTTGGTTCTTGTCAGTTAGAGTTAGGCTGAGGGCACCAGTCACTAGACAGAGCTGATAGAGTAATCCGGGGTAGGGACTATACTAGAACGAGGTGTAAGATGTCTGGGAAAAAAAGAAAAACAACCAAGCCAGTAACACAGCACATTTAGATCAAGTAGGCATTTAAGTCCTACATTAGCTTAAAGCGAGTCAAGAGGATAGGAAGAAATGATAACAGGATCTTTTACTTGCCCACTAACTGTGTCGTCGCTAAACTCAAACGCGCACTGGACCCGATTCGTAGAGGAGGTCAGGGGGTAGTTGGGTATTAAGTAAGGCGGCAGCAGTTTCACAGGTAAGGAATTTGTCTACGGACTGGGAAAAAGTATGACGATGCGTGATGCTTCGCAGCTGCTCAGGAAGGTTGTTCCAGATGCGAGCGTAATAAACTAGGAAGAAGTAGTGGCGTAGGTTTGTACGAGCTAGGGGACATACTAAGAGGTTGCAGGAGTTACGGAGTCTGTAGTGGGGTTGCGAGTTTATACTTGGTCTGGCCTCTGCTATAAAGGTGTCTTTGTGCAGCAGACGGTGTAAGAGAGTTAGATTCAGCTTTAACCGTCTAAGCCATAGTGGTTCGAGGCCTAGGATTTGGCAGCGGGAACGGTAAGAGAGGGGGTGGGACCGAGGGAACAGCTTTTTCGTGAATGAGCGTTGGACGCTTTCAATTGCAAGCCTGCAACTTTGGGTGTAGAGTGAGGAGAATACGGGACAGAATTCCACGATTGGTCTTACGCATAGCTTGAAAATTGCAACCATCGTGTCTGGAAGGTGACAGGAGCGCAGTACTAAAAAACTGAGCCTGCGTGCTCTGGCAACCTGAAACTGCACTTGGTGGGAAAAGCTAAAAGTACAGGAGTATCTGAGGCCGAGATCTTTGATCTCCGTGGAATGAGTGATAGGATTTCCATTAATTGTGAAAGCGTCAGCCGGGAGTGAGCAGCGACAGGAGGTTATGCAGGATTTTGTGGAGGAGAAGCTTAGGCCAGAGTCGTTTGACCAGCGAGTCAATGAATCTAAGTCTCGCTTAATCTGGTGAAAGGCAAGGGCTTGTGTAGAGGGGGGAATGTGTACGCGATTTTTATATCGTCCGCGAAGAGGAAAGCCTTACCATGGGATATGGCGCCGAAGACGTCATTGATATACAATAAGAAAAGGATGGGGCCTAGCACGCTTCCTTGGATGACTCCACTAGTGATCGATAGTGGAGATGATTGTATGTCCCCGATTTGCGTTATTTGCGTCCTGTCTGATAAGTAGGAAGCGAACCACTGCAATAAGGTTCCGGTGATGCCAACGGTACTAAGTTTGCGTAGCAGGGAGGCATGGGGGACCTGGTCAAAGGCTTTTTGAATGTCCAGGTAGACTGTTACAATGGAGTATCCAGCGTCGTAGGCTGCTGTGATGGTCTCAAAGAAGTGGAGCTGGCAGCCACTAACGGATCTTTGAGACAGGAACCCATACTGCCGGTTATCTATGGCATTATTAGCCAGGAGGAACTTGGTTAATGGACCTTTGACCAGGCGTTCAAGGGTTCTCATTAGGAGGGAGGTATGGTGGATTCCCCTGTAGTTGGAAGGAGTTTGTCTAGAACCAGATTTGAAATGCGGGTGGATTATAGACTTCTTCCACTGGAGGGGGACGACTCCATTGTATATAGAGTGGGCAAAAAGATTTAGTACAAGGATGCCAATATTTTGGCCGCCTTGTCTCAAGACACGCGGTGGAAGACCGTCGGCCCCTGGCACAACAGAGTCCTTAATCTTCAGGAGAAGGCATGAAACATCAGCTTGGGAGATGGTTACGTTACTGAGAGTCGGGTGGTTACCTTGACCATTAAGAGTTTGAAGAGATGCAGCAGTGAGAAGGGGTTCGGAGTTGGGAGGAATGGGTAGGTAACAGCTGGCGAAGTAAGCGTTCAGATGGTCTGCAATATTGACAGGATCAGTGACGGGGCCACTATCTGTGAAACGTAAACAGGCAATTGGGTGGTTGTTCGGGATACAACGCCTACGGAACAGCCGGCTGAGTGATTTGGGATTAGAAGGGGTTCTGAGGACGGTGCTCTCTTCTCGGCGTTCGAGAGATACCCGCAAGGATTCTCGGTCAGTAGAGAGTTTACTGATAAGAATTAGTAACGAGAAATCCTGAGACTTCCTATATTCTCTGCTAGCCCGGTGTATTTTTGCATCCAAGATTTTCAATAACCTATCGTGGCCGGAGACATTGGAGTGAAAACGTTTTACAGGAGAGACAAGGTGAAGAGCAGTCAATAGGTTTTGGTAAAAGATGTCACAGACGCGGTGGGTATTTGTCGAGAGGAAGAAGTCATCCCAATTCTGGGAGGCCAGCGTGGACGAAAAGGCTTGTAAAATATCCGGGGAGAGGAGATGAAACAGGGATGGACTCAGAGGAACAGTTTGGCCGTAACTGACTGCGTTGCAAGAAACGACGCAGTGATCACTTCCTGGGAAGCAAGGACCAACTGCAGCTGTAGCCAAATGGCCATCGTTGGAAAATATTAGGTCCAGGGTATGTAAGCCACGAGTGGGGCGACGTACAAGTTGGGACCAGCCCTCCACACTAAGTTGGGCGAGCAGCGCGGCATAACGGATGGGGCCGATAGTGGGAGACCAGGAAATATCCGGCAGGTTAAAGTCACCCAGCAGAAATTTAGACGTATGAGGAAGGGCATGCGCAGTGGAGATAATACGGGAAAGGTCGGCAATAGAGTCGGGGGAAGGGGCCGGTGGTAGATAGATACAACCTACTAGTACAGGTCTTTTGGTCCGTTCTGTAGATATCCAGGTAGTCTCCGGAATCCCTTCCAGGGAAGAATCAACAAAGGGAGTTGCACGAAGTTCTGTTTTGGAGTAGATGGCACAGCCGCCGCCTCTTGAGTTTTTCCTATCAGAGCGATGAATATCATAGCCAGGGAGTGAGATGGCCGTGTCAGGAGTTTCATCTGTGAGCCATGTTTCAGTCACGCAGATCACACTTGGTTGAGCAATGGCGCTAATTGCTCGGAGATTATGAATTTTGGGCAGTAAAGAGCGGGCGTTGAACAACATTATTGATAGGCTCGTTGGTGAGTAAACGGTACTGAATAGGAACTTTATAACCTCACTCACGGTGGAGTTTAGTACTGGAGGGACTTGGTAGCTGAAGGTAGGGTAGTATGAAGTAGGGGTCGGAGTCCGGGGAGGAGTTTTTAATATTGGTGGTGGATGGGTGGATAGTTGGTTAAATAGGTCTGGACCCACGGCAGGAGGTGCTGTATCAGGTTCAGTATAGGGTACGGAATGACTCTGGGAGAGTGGCATGCAGTTGAATACAGAGCTGCCGATCGTGTTACCTTCTGCATCGTCAGGTGTGGAGGAGGGTGGGATGTAAAAATGGGTGGTGGCTGTGGAGGGATGGGAGGCTGCCGAAAATGGTGTTCAGGTGGGACAAAAGTTGGTAGGTTTGGTAGCGAAAACGGATGGGGGACGGAGTTGGTCATCGGTCGTTGTGGATATGAGTTTCTTCCTGGCACATGGTGTGTAAAGCTTGAGGTGCCTTTTAAAGGTTGTAGAGGTGGATCCTTGCGAGGCTTCGGAGAAGGCGGGGTAGGTAGCGGTGTAGGTAGCTGCCGAATAGGGATCTCAGGTAGGTAGCATGTAGGTGGCCAGGGGGGCATAGCTTGATAAGGACTAAGGTTTGGTAATGGTGTTTGTAGGCTATAGGCTCTGCCAAGGACAAGGCTAGCATGGGGTGGGAGGCCACAGGTCAGATTTGTAGACGAAGGTCGAAGGTTGGGAGTTCGAGAAGTTTGAACGGGCAGGGGCATTACAGTACCAAGCTTTGGTATTTGCGGATGTGAGGTTTCACCAAGCTTGCGGTTCGTACTTGTCATGTGATTATGGGGAGGCCGGGACAAAGTCCACTTATCTTGTGAAGAACGAGGGGCAAATTCCCGAGGGCGCGTTACGTATTGCGGCGTTGACAATAAATGTTTGAGTCCGAAGGTGTATTTTGGAGGAGGTGGAACGCGGAGAGACAGCAGGTCAGGGGGTCTGTGACGAGCACATGTACCGTCAACGCCTGGTGCGGTCATTGTTTTGGCTGGGAGACGTGCCGCATCAGTCGCTTCAGGACCAGGAGAGAGTTCTAGAGGGCTGATGGGGACATTTGCAGTTTTCACGGATGGTAAAGCAGAAAGTCCATTTGCAGGAGCGGTGGAGGGTTCAGGGTCTCGCAAGGCTACGAAGCTAGAGAGTGCTGAATAGTTTGGAGTTGGTTCAGTGCTGGGAGTAATCATATGGCACTGAGAGTTTAAGGGGACTACAGGAGCGTCAACGCGTGTACTGGCGGTTGGTGGCGTTACAGGTTTAGGTACGACAGCATATGGGATCGACTTTGCAGTGGCACAGGTGGGCCGAAGGTTTGTGCTGGGACATCTGTGAGCTCCATTCATGGATGCGCCAGGAGTCTTCACGATTGGGGAGTTGATCGCTTTGCTGATCATATGAGTTGGCGAGGTATTTAGGAGAGCGTCAGAGGGAGGCGTAGAGGGTGGCAGTTTTTTGGTAAGCTGTCTTTGGATTCGAGTTCGGGCAGCTTTAACTTTTATGGTTCGGAAATTTTTGGTAGAGCAGAGGAGAGCTTGGGATGTTAGCAGACGCAAGGCATCGTTTTCATCCTGGAACTGCAGCATTATTGGGCAGCACATGGATGGTTTTGATTTTCGGAGCCGTTTAGCTGTGCACGTGGCGCCAAGCATGCCACATGCAGTCAGGAGGGCAGTTTTAGTATGTTCAGGAGAAATTCGATCAGGCGTATTGAATATTAGGACCTGACGACGGCATTCAATTCGTTGACAAATCTCAACGGCAATCGTGTCAATAAGAGTCGACGCTTTTTCCAGGGTGGCTGGATCGCATGTCGCGTCAGGGTTTAGAAGACACGCTATAGGTTGTATGTTTTGGAGGAAGGATATTTCATGCTCCATCTTGTGCAAACGTGCTCTAAGATTTTCCAGGTCTTTCAGGACCTGAGATCCTACTGGTGTTATTGTTGGTCCTAAGGAACCAACCACAACAATAATATCGATCTGTTCGTGTATATATACCTTAATTCAAAGCTAACATTATGCACGGAAATTAAGTTGTGGTCCATAGTGTGGTAAGCAACGGGACGGAGAGTACTGACTTGACCAAACATAAATAGCAAAAATCAGTTGCACATATTAGCGAAACATCAGCAGTAGAAAATAATTCTAGGGACTCTCCACGAAGTTACCGAACCTGCCAACTATTTCAGAAGAGTCCATCAAAGAACGGGTCAATTTCTGTGTATCATTTCCGAAATTTTTACCATCCAACGTCCAAGCCAGTGGTAGGCTGAACGTATCAAACAGTCTCAAAACAGTACCGTACTTGTGTGCGCTACGGAGTACGCCTAGGTATAGTCCTAATGAGTTAACGAAATCTATATTCTCTTCCGTCAAGTGGCCAAGACTTTTCAGGAATCGGGGCTTGCCGGTGATCATTTAAACCCAAAAAAAACAAAATAAACGATGAAGCATACCTCCATTTAGGAGGTAACTGCGCGCGAATTTCCTCACTCACTCTTTAATTCTGCGTGAGAAAAACTATTGCGAATGTTCCGTTTCAACCATGACGCTCGGGAAAAAGCGGTTCTTCCTTCCGAAGCGTTGAAAATCACAGACAAAAAGAGAAAAGCGGCCTTGATATAAATCAACAACGAGCCGTCCTCCCTGAATGAATAACTAGCCCTCTTCTTCTAGGGTTCGTTGGCTCCAAATAAGATTATCCAGAGCTCTGATGCTGGAGTATAAAACCGCCACGGAATCTGTAGTAGAAAGGCGCATGAGAGAGTGCGGGTTGATTACCTGGGGGTCACTATCCATAATAATGAAACCAACAAAACAGGCACAATCAATTCCTGTTTGTGTCATCACAAGACCTGAATACGAATCGCTTCACGCGGAGTTGTTATGACGAAAGGGAAGCAAGCAAACGCTTGGGTCTCTTATCGCCGTTTCCTCTTAATCTGCCTTACGCAGTACTTTGGAGCGGGCTGTCAGCGTTCATAAGACCTACACAAAGATCAAGCGTGTATCCGAGGATTGCCCTTTGGAGGGGGATAAGTCACATCAGCACATCAGTCCTAGAGGGGAGGCGCGAGAAAAGCTCTGGCTTGGCGACCTCAAACTGATGGTCGTCATGGATCTTTTTGTCTTAGAAGCACGCCAAAGCAACTGGTCGCGAATCCAGTTCTCAGTTTCTACTCAACCGCCGCAGACCCGACAACTACCAACGACGCCGATGCTCCTGGGAAGGCAAGACTCACGTGGATGCAGCCTTCAACGTATGTGGGATTATCCTTGGTTATTTCTCTAGCAAACTACAAAATTGCAGCGGTGAACTCTACACCCGGTTTACAAGTTCTAAGTTGGAGTTGGTCAGCCGTGCGAAGACAAGCAGTGAAGTCTATCGACCGGACAACCACGAGCGTTATTACATACGTTGGGGACGGCTGAAAGAAAACCAAAACCACTAAAGGTGCGAAGCTGCCAACCTGCAGTTCAACTCCATCAGACGCGGCTTGTATGGTCGTGGACACGGTCGTCACTCATGATTCTGATGGACAAAGCCACAAAACCGACAGTAGTGCACCGTCTCCCCCCAAGGACAGAAACGGGGGATCCACGAGTGACCAAGTAGTGATATCTGAAGTCCAACGAGCAATCTATACAAGCCTGTGTTTCGTCCCAGCAAGCTTATCACATCGAATGTTGTCAAGACGTAACTACGAGGGGCCCCTAACCAGCTTGGACTTCACTGAGGAGGACATTCATCAACTCCCGCACAAGACAAACAACTTCAGCGGGTTGGGGCCAGACGAGGTACTTCCAAGGTAACGTCGCTCACACTGCAAAGCATTTCTCATGGTGATTTGTCAGTCGCTCGATGAAGACAACCTACTTTCTGTTTTAAAGGACGGGAATATCACGTGTAACGACAAAACTGGTGACCGATAAATGTCAGTGCTTTCCTAATAGATGTAGACGTTGGAAATCACCAGTCGTTAAACTGGCAACTTCCCCTAAGTGACGAAAAAGCGTCCATGTGTCATTCGGAGGAGACTCACTGAACACTTTCATCGCGCATGGTGAGAATGGACCAGAAGACATTACGAATATAGCTACCAAAAAGATTTAGTTTTCTGGCTGTCTCCAGACATCTCCTTCCTCTGCACCGTGAAAAATCGGCTGAAAGGGCATTTGTCGTTGCACAGACGATTCGGAGCACCTTCTTCCGTATTACTCGTATTGACCTGCAGATTCTCTATGGGGAGTAAATCAGACCGCTTCTTAATATGACAACCAGATTGTCTGTTCCGAGCGCAGCAAAGACATAACCCTGATTGAGCTATTCCAACGGCTCGCCACTGAAATAGTTGCCGGCCTTAAATCCGTGGATTATAAAACGCGCTTCGCGACGCATGATCTCGTTCCTCTGGAGTATTGTCGTCCTGTTTGAACAAGATTCGCTCAACGGTTTTTTCACTATTGACCCAACTAACACACGGTGGGGACATTGTAGGAAGATTCTCATGCTCACAGAGCAAAAATTTGTTAGGCAACAATTTTTGTCACTTCGAGTAATTGGTGGGTTGAGCAACCTTCCTCTGACGGTTGTTCACGCTGCGTCTAGTACTCTGTTCAAATCACTTTTAGACGCTTTCTTAGCTGAACCCTCAAGCTGGCAAATTACTGCCCTGCGCTGAGGACTTTAAGCACAGTTCTGCACCCTTTTTCGCTTGTGTCTTTCAGGTGAACGGGAGCCACTGAACAACAAGAATAAGCCATACTCGAAAAGCTTGGGCTAAAGTCTTGATCAATCCCCGATCAAATCCGGAATACTGTTTTCTGACAACCGGAACCCTGAACAGTGTCAACCTTGTGCACACAGATCCCGACCTTGAGGTTTTTGTTTTAACGACCTAAAGTCTCTTTGTTTGGCGTCCCCGCGCTGGAGTCTACAGGATGTCATCTAGTGCTCGGCTACAAAAGGTCTGTTGTTGTTCCCCTCGCCTACCTTCATGAAACCCTTCTTGGGTACCCCATTCGACCATTCTATGTTGTCTTGATTTGGGTTTTGTATTTTTGTGTTATTACTCCACATGGATGTACCCATGATTCAACTAGACAATTCTGTGCCATGCCATATGCAACCCATAGTCTGTGACATCAGTTAGATGGTGTTGATTAATCGATCTGATTGCCATAGGGGTTCAGAGAATGTGTTGGGCTGCTGGACTCAAGCTACTTGGCAGATATTTCTCATCACTTTTGTAACACCAATGGGTACTAGGTTCCGCGGATGCTCCACTTTAACGGAATCTGTCTAAGCAGGGTTGAGCTTCCTTGCACAGGACTGACTGAATATCATACTCAGGGCACCTAATGGATTCCGAAGTAGAACACGTATGTGACCGTCTTAAGGCTCTGGGCATGCGTTTGTACTTTCCGTCAGCTGAAGCGAGATTGCCCACCATGTATTTGGGGACTGGATGGAGTATGTAAAAGATGGGCTCTAAAAAAGATGAAAGTTATGACGAAGGTTCATTTCCAAGAGTAAGCAGTGCGCCAGTTGCAAACAATTGTCGATTGTCCCGGGTAACGCCTGCACATCAGGGTTTTAAGACGCCAGAGCTTTCTAAAATTTCGTGTGTTCAAGGCGCGAAGGTGACAATAGAGCAGAGACATCACCGTGGATTCCGAAAGCAAGGACAGGATGTTCCAACGTGACACCCGTTTTCCTCTGAAAGGTACGGAATAAAACGCTTCAGCCACAAAACTACGTCTGCTCCAGCATGTGCTCGTAGTTTGCTCGTAGGATGCTCATGGCTTAGTCGTATTTGACAATCACCGTTTACTCAGCTCTGCTCTTGTAGGCATCAGCAGCGTGTCCGTCATCAGTTAGGTTTTCCAACTGAACTGGCATCGGACGTTATGTACTGCCAACCTACGAAAATATTTCACTTTCATAAGCTGCCACATGTACGGAATAAAACGCTTCAGCCACAAAGCTACGTCTGCTCCAGCATGTGTTCGTAGTTTGCTCGTAGGATGCTCATGGGTTAGTCGTATTTGCTCGTGTAGGCGTCAGCAGCGTGTCCGTCATCAGTTCGGTTTTTCAACTGAACTGTCATCGGACGTTATGTACTGCCAACCTACAAAAATATTTCACTTTCATAAGCTGCCACATTAAAATGATGGTCCGGCCTTGGCACCACTTTGGCAGGAGCTACTTTGGCCGGAACTTGATCCCTTAGGGCTCGTCCTTGGCAGTACGGCTTAAAAGGAGCATTCAGGCAAGAGATATCGAGTCTTCGTACTCCCAGTATTCGTACTTCACGGCTCCTTGGAACGGAGTCGTATCGTATTTCGCCGTAAACGTTTAAAGGCAGTTGCCCACAGTTGACCAGCGTATCCATATTTATCAAGATGTCAGCACTGCCTTCCATCGAGAAAGAGCGAGCGAGAAAAGTCGTATCAAAAATTCTTACACAGCGGTCGCTCGACGACTTACCGTGACCGCTGGCAAAATTTCTAGTACGGTTGAGAAACACTGAAAGCCTATTAAGAACGTGATTCGGCTCCAGACACGCCTTCTGCTTGCAAGAGAATTTGGACTGAGGCATCTAGGACTTGCCCCTTGCGTCATTTTAGGGCCAGCCCTGCGCAACCAACCCGGTCCTTGACTCGGAAAACCCGACTGCTCGCCGCTACATGTTCACAAGGCTCGATGTACGGCATTCCGAACATGTCACCTTATTGAACTTAAACGTATTATTCATTCTTGCAACTCTGAGCTTCAGCTGCATCTCAGTCCGCTCTCCAGCTAACCCATACCAGTCCGCCAGTCGTCCAACTAATATTGAATGCATAAACCACCACCCATAGACAACTCGAAACGCACCATCACAATTGACAACGCCAGGTGATGACATCGTTGCTCCACTGCTTCACCCCGATAGTCTCCAAAGGTCTATCCACAACTCAGTAATCGGATAGCAGAAGCCCATTGCTTAAACTTTCCTTTCCCTTTCAGTCGCTGCACATAGTTCTTCTGAGGCAGGCAAACAGGACTCCTGTTCGGTCCTATGCCCAATGCGAGATGGTCCAAGTGGTTAGAGCGCGAATTTACTGACCGGAAGGTCCGTGGTTCGAACCCGACCTCTGCCTCTCGACTTCCCCTGTCTAGGCTTGGGCAACCTGGCAGTATCCCAGCCCTCGTGCTTCCCTCGGGTGGCATGGCAGCTAGGCACCGAAAGGGTGTTACAGCTGAACAGTTTATGCCCTAAGCTGCTTATCCACAATTCGCTGTGTGTATATTTTGCCCTGCTGCAGGTTTGGATGGGATTCCAACAGAGTCATCTTTATGCTGTATGACTATCTGGTCCAATTTATTGCAGTAACGGTTGTTTGCCCGTCAGCGTACATCCCGACTTACTGCATTTGAGGCTGAGGAAGGTGGCTTCTTTCGAGAATCGTAATGGCCATCTCAACGAGCAGGAATAACGGATACTGCTTCCCATGCGGCTTGTGTAGATTTTCACACTGGTTAACTGAGGCTTCATTTGAAGTCCACGCTCACGGTGCAAATAACTGGAAGCGACTCCACCTATTACGGTCACATCGGTGTACTTGGGGGGCAGCTGGCGCAAACTAGTCATGGACTCAGCTCAGTTGCTAGTGGAGAGATTCTAACGTTGGTGGGCGTTCCTTCCGGAGCGTACAGCTTGCTTCCTGTCATGTTATGTATATTCTACTATTATCTCGGTGTCCATTAGAGTCAAGTAGGCTGGCACAGAACAATTCCTCTGTCACTTTCGACAGTGGCTCAACTCGATCTGATCTGGCTAGAACTTCGCTGGAATGACACGGACGTTGATAACGTGGAGTAATGAAAAATGATGTGAGACTGTCCTCAAAATCATATCTCTTTTTACTGCCTGGACAATCTTAACAGCGATTAATGGTCACGATGCCGCACGCAGACCACTCAAACATAGGCTAATCAAGAATCTGCACGGCTGGTGAACACTGGTTATTTGCTTCGGCGAAGTGGCCGAGGTACGTATCATCAGCTCAGTATCAAACGGTCCGAAATGGATGCTCTCCTGACCAACTTCAACCGAGCACATCCCTTCATTCAATTCACTTGAAAATGAAAGTGACAACGTTTTCCACTTCCTGGACGTTAAGTTAGTCAGACTTTCCACGGGTTCAATTCAGAGGTCCATCTACAGAAAGCCCACGTGGACGGGACAGTACACAAACTTCCTGAGTTTTGTGCCACTGAGGCGGAAACGAACCATGGACAGAAACAAGGAGACCGAAGTGGAATAAGATTTGGCTTCCACATTAAGCCACACTAACGGGAGACCGAAACGCGTAAGAAGACTGAACCCCCGCTAGTCTTCATTGAGGTATCTTATCCAATGAGAATAAATCAAACTGTATCTAGTTTGCATACTAATAACCTAATCTAGTAATAAATGGAGAACTGGAGACAGAAGAACAGCTACGGTGGGTTTCAGGAGAACTTCTAAATTCGACCCCATCCACTCATTTGGTCACTCGCTGGATAAACAATACAAGTCCTCAAAAACTGTTGAAGGCGCATTTTCGCCGGGGGGTTGGCCACTATTTTACGACGGCTCTTAATAGTTACATCCAGTTTCGAAATCAACTTCTGAAGGTAAACGCATGGAAGTACCATGTAAGGGCGAGAATTTAATTTAAAGGAGCAAACTTCAAGGCGTTTCACTAGAAACTAATGAGAGTAGATCTTGTTATGTGTCACTAGAGGGAGATTTTTTCTACGCAAAAAGTAATTCATCACATTTTGTCACCACTACAAAATTTTGTCTTGAACAATAAAGTTGCTATTGGAGAGTGTCGGTTTGAGTTGAATCCGTTTTTCTAATAAATAGGAGAAAATCTGTTCTGAGACAGCTTTTCTGTAATTCAGCGTCCTTCCACAATGGATTACTTTTTCGTAACTCCGTAACTGTAGAGAGTTTACAAAAACTTAATCTCACATTCGCATAGTGGAGAGCTTTGGTATTTGTCCCTTTTAAGAAAAGATCGGAATTGTTAAGCGAACAGACACTCTATTCATACCATTTTGGCGCCTACTCAAGCATCAAAACCAGTCCCCATTGTAAAATGACTTTTCCTCAGAATGAACAATTTTCTGTCCCAAAAGCTGGATGTTTCACAATGTTAGAGAGATCAGTTTCTCTCGCCACTGTTTATGAAATATCATATCTGTGGACAGTTTTATCAAGGCGTATTCCAGGAAACCATAAGACGTGTATTTGATGCCTCACCCTCAACGACAACTGAACATCATTGCTGTGTTAAACACTCGATGGATGGCTAGTTGTATCACTATCAGCGCCTCAGTCCTGAGTAAAGTTAGTAGACAATTGCACTATAGCAGAAAATACTCTGTGACTTCTGAAGGTACTGTGCAAATCACACGGCTCTGCAACAGAGGCGAAACTTCGTTGAAATGCTTCGCAACCAAGGGAATAGTTGAGACGCATGATGAGGATGAACGAAAAGGTTACGCTTTTACCATACCAGTATCCCAGTCTGCGCACCGACTTCACTTTGGCGTGAACTCCTGAGTAAACGGGTTTGAACTCCGTGGGTAGCGGCTTTCTTGTTCACATCGAGCTTACGCGGTGGTCCGAGGAATAATGGCCACATACTCCAAGCCAACGTTTGTAGTGTTTGTTTCTGGTGTTCAAGATACCCTGGCATATATATTTCGGCAAAATTTAAACTGTGGGACTATCGTAGTTCGTCTTTTCAACACTGGTGAAACGAGCATGATCAAACGTTCCCACAGAACGTCTACGTGTTTGGTGAAGATTTGAAAGCAGTTGAATATGTGGGCAGGTTTAGGTTGCTAAACTGGCTTCTGTGAAAACAGCACAGAGCCATAGAAGACCGGGTAACACTGTCATACTCTCTGTGGATAATAAAACACGGGACTCCATATGAACTGATCACGCGCGGCCGATAAACATCTGAGAAGAATTCGGTATCAAAGTCATTCCTGATGACAGGACTTTCAAGGCAGTGTGGTGAAGAAACCCTAATAGACGAATTGAGCAACCAGAGGCTAATTACTGAATGAAATTGAGAGTATTTTTGCCCACACACATTCATGTCCTGCAGCGGGCTGCACAAAACCTTTACGCCCCTACTCTGTTCATTTGCGTGCGAAGTTCTCGAGAAGCACCCGGTGCTCTTACGTAACTTGCTCGCTTACTTACTTACTTAGTTACTTAATCAATTAATTACCTATTTAATTACACATTTAAAAACTTATTTACTTATTTCCCTACTTACTTACTTTTTTACGTACTTACTTACGCACATACCCACTTACTTGCTTGCTTACTCGCTTACGCACCAGCTTACTTTTTGGAACGGTTTTAGTTGTGCGGTTTTTCCTTTCTTGGATAACCCAACAGGCTATCAGTTTGACAGCTGATGACCGAAGTGTGCGCGCCTCATGCTCCTGCAAATGACGTTGGAGCTACATCTCGCGACACAAATAACAACTTAAATTTTTCCTCCTGTGGCCAGCCTACTTAAGATAGGAAATTGGCATGCTCCGCGTGTTGATTAGAATGAACTGCTTCTACCGGTCACCTGAAATGATAACCGATTCTTATTCCTTGGTGGCATTCTAATCGAAAGAGCATCTGTACCAATACACTGTGGTCAGCAGTTTAATGACGGAGTAGGTTCCAATCGTACGAAACTTTTCGTAAGTATCGTTTTAGAACAAACATTCTCCATGACACTCCCTGAGTTTTTGAGCTGCTGAAATTCTTCGAGTTTGGTCAATTCGCTTGTTTGCTATTGCTGAGAACTATATATGAAGTTATCTTACGAAAGATTCTGCTTTTGTTCAGTCCCTGGAATTTTTTTCACATTGGAATCTGCAGCCAACAAGAAAGCTTGCGCACTGAAAATATGTCAGGAGCACATCTGAAAGGAGTAACTCGGTGAATTTTGAATGGAGAAAACGGATAAAATTGTGTGTATGTACTAAGTTCATTTGACGTGACAGGACTGTGTGGGATACTTTAGTTGTTGGAAAATGCGCACGTGGTCTAATATTGTTGTCATCGACGACGAATTTGTGTAACAATCCTGAATAAGAACACAAACCATCAGTGTAAGAATATAGCGGGTACAAGTGGAATGTGGATGCATTCTATGTGTTGGCCAATTATCCGGATTAAACGACGCCGGGGCAACCAGGGTCCGCGTATCCAAAACAGGAAGCTGACATAGTCTGTTTCTCAGCACTAGCTGCAAACTCCAGAAAATTAGTTCACCATCACTTGAACACTCTTTGTCCCATTTGTACCCAGTATAACTTTCTTAACTTGGTATTTTTCAACAATAACGAGCTGAGATATGTGTCTCGGTGCAAATGTGGTTTATGCGAGCAACAGTTAGTTGAATTCATACTCAATTAGGCTAAGTAAACGTTATTTCTAACAAATTTGATCACGTTTGTCAGAGTGAGAGCGCGCCAAAGTTTAGTTCTTGTTAAGACCAGGGACAATAATTTAAAAACGGAGTTATGGTGATGAAGGCCCTGTTGATCATCTTGTGCTTGAAGTTTTCCGGAATGCAATGGGCTAAGTTAGATCTGTTTACGCTCGCCCCATGCACAGACGGCAGTCAGTACTTTTAAATAAAAGTGCGCATCTCACGAAACTCAGCTTCTAGTCCGCAATCCCAAGATTTAACTATTCGACCTTAAGTGGTTAATCAGGAATGTGAATTGATCTAACTTAGACATAACATAGCGCCGCTCGTCGGCGAATTACAGAAATCACATCAAGTGGTTACTTATTGACTGGCTTCACGATTGACGGCGTCTCAGATGAATGTTTTACTCACTTATGAAATTACTGTTTCTTTCAGCCACTTATAGACTGATAGTGGTTTAAGGAGATTTACAAATCTCCCCAATATGCAACCGCATAATGTGGCTTCCGTGACTAGCGGATAAGTGGTGCTCTCTCCTATCTAAATGAAAGCTGATCACGTTGCTAATCAGCCGTTTGTGGCCAAACGGTCATTTTCTCAACCGCCCACCAGAAGGTCACGTGGTTCTTGAGACACCCACTACTGATGATCCCCAGTACGGTTAAAACAGACGTACAGAGCTTCTCTGCTTTTCAGCAAAAATTGGCTTCACTGAAGTATAAAATCTTCATTGAAAAATGCAAATCTCCTCAAACTAACGTCAAGAGATAAGCATGCGAAAAAGTAACTGCAGCATAAGTTTTAAGCATTTGGTGAATATTTCTTCCGGACCTACGGAGCTTTACTGACAATAAAAGTTGTAAAAACTATCCTGAAAGTATTTTATATTCAGCTGGCAAATGCAACGTAGCTGCAGAAAATTCAACTGTTGTAGGTTTTGTTAAGACTGCCAGTATTTAATTCCAAATGTTTGGAGATTTACTAAAGATTGACGCAACGTCATTGATGCAGTCGTTAGTCTGGCCCAGGCAATAGAAACCAGGCAAAATCCTTCATTTGCGTCTACATAAGAGTCTTTGCTAACCTGTAAGTTTTGCGAACAAACATAACAGTGTGGTGCAGCCTTCGGCCCACCAGGACAAAATCAGTCAACTTGGCTGGTGTTGTCCAAAATTCGTTTTATTTTAACGGTTTAAATCAAACAAGACCATTGTTCATCATATCGCTCAATAACTTCTTTGAACGGGATTTCCCTGGTCAAGTACGCACCATCTGTTCAAACAGTCTAACTAATATTATAATATTAGTTAGACTGTTTGAACAGATGGTGCGTACTTGACCAGGGAAATCCCGTTCAAAGAAGTTATTGAGCGATATGATGAACAATGGTCTTGTTTGATTTAAACCGTTAAAATAAAACGAATTTTGGACAACACCAGCCAAGTTGACTGATTTTGTCCTGGTGGGCCGAAGGCTGCACCACACTGTTATGTTTGTTCGCAAAACTTACAGGTTAGCAAAGACTCTTATGTAGACGCAAATGAAGGATTTTGCCTGGTTTCTATTGCCTGGGCCAGACTAACGACTGCATCAATGACGTTGCGTCAATCTTTAGTAAATCTCCAAACATTTGGAATTAAATACTGGCAGTCTTAACAAAACCTACAACAGTTGAATTTTCTGCAGCTACGTTGCATTTGCCAGCTGAATATAAAATACTTTCAGGATAGTTTTTACAACTTTTATTGTCAGTAAAGCTCCGTAGGTCCGGAAGAAATATTCACCAAATGCTTAAAACTTATGCTGCAGTTACTTTTTCGCATGCTTATCTCTTGACGTTAGTTTGAGGAGATTTGCATTTTTCAATGAAGATTTTATACTTCAGTGAAGCCAATTTTTGCTGAAAAGCAGAGAAGCTCTGTACGTCTGTTTTAACCGTACTGGGGATCATCAGTAGTGGGTGTCTCAAGAACCACGTGACCTTCTGGTGGGCGGTTGAGAAAATGACCGTTTGGCCACAAACGGCTGATTAGCAACGTGATCAGCTTTCATTTAGATAGGAGAGAGCACCACTTATCCGCTAGTCACGGAAGCCACATTATGCGGTTGCATATTGGGGAGATTTGTAAATCTCCTTAAACCACTATCAGTCTATAAGTGGCTGAAAGAAACAGTAATTTCATAAGTGAGTAAAACATTCATCTGAGACGCCGTCAATCGTGAAGCCAGTCAATAAGTAACCACTTGATGTGATTTCTGTAATTCGCCGACGAGCGGCGCTATGTTATGTCTAAGTTAGATCAATTCACATTCCTGATTAACCACTTAAGGTCGAATAGTTAAATCTTGGGATTGCGGACTAGAAGCTGAGTTTCGTGAGATGCGCACTTTTATTTAAAAGTACTGACTGCCGTCTGTGCATGGGGCGAGCGTAAACAGATCTAACTTAGCCCATTGCATTCCGGAAAACTTCAAGCACAAGATGATCAACAGGGCCTTCATCACCATAACTCCGTTTTTAAATTATTGTCCCTGGTCTTAACAAGAACTAAACTTTGGCGCGCTCTCACTCTGACAAACGTGATCAAATTTGTTAGAAATAACGTTTACTTAGCCTAATTGAGTATGAATTCAACTAACTGTTGCTCGCATAAACCACATTTGCACCGAGACACATATCTCAGCTCGTTATTGTTGAAAAATACCAAGTTAAGAAAGTTATACTGGGTACAAATGGGACAAAGAGTGTTCAAGTGATGGTGAACTAATTTTCTGGAGTTTGCAGCTAGTGCTGAGAAACAGACTATGTCAGCTTCCTGTTTTGGATACGCGGACCCTGGTTGCCCCGGCGTCGTTTAATCCGGATAATTGGCCAACACATAGAATGCATCCACATTCCACTTGTACCCGCTATATTCTTACACTGATGGTTTGTGTTCTTATTCAGGATTGTTACACAAATTCGTCGTCGATGACAACAATATTAGACCACGTGCGCATTTTCCAACAACTAAAGTATCCCACACAGTCCTGTCACGTCAAATGAACTTAGTACATACACACAATTTTATCCGTTTTCTCCATTCAAAATTCACCGAGTTACTCCTTTCAGATGTGCTCCTGACATATTTTCAGTGCGCAAGCTTTCTTGTTGGCTGCAGATTCCAATGTGAAAAAAATTCCAGGGACTGAACAAAAGCAGAATCTTTCGTAAGATAACTTCATATATAGTTCTCAGCAATAGCAAACAAGCGAATTGACCAAACTCGAAGAATTTCAGCAGCTCAAAAACTCAGGGAGTGTCATGGAGAATGTTTGTTCTAAAACGATACTTACGAAAAGTTTCGTACGATTGGAACCTACTCCGTCATTAAACTGCTGACCACAGTGTATTGGTACAGATGCTCTTTCGATTAGAATGCCACCAAGGAATAAGAATCGGTTATCATTTCAGGTGACCGGTAGAAGCAGTTCATTCTAATCAACACGCGGAGCATGCCAATTTCCTATCTTAAGTAGGCTGGCCACAGGAGGAAAAATTTAAGTTGTTATTTGTGTCGCGAGATGTAGCTCCAACGTCATTTGCAGGAGCATGAGGCGCGCACACTTCGGTCATCAGCTGTCAAACTGATAGCATTAATAGTTCAGCTGTAACACCCTTCCGGTGCACAGCCGCCATGCCACCCGAAGGAAGCACGAGGGCTGGTGTACTTCTAGGTTGCCCAAGCCTAGACAGACGTAGTGGAGATGCAGCAGTTGGATTCGAACCACGGACCTTCCGGTCAGTAGGTTCGTGATTTGACCACTGAGCTATCTGGGGCTGGATGTTTTTTCTCTGTTTCCGATAGATAGGTATAGACCATTTAAATAAAGTCTAGCTTGCACTTTACGTTTGGAATGCATGCAGTGCAGCTACAAACCGAAAGCGCATGTTTTCAGGTCAACCAGTCGACGTGCTGGCTAACTTTATCTACTTTAGTTCTGGTGGCTCGGCGGATTGGCTGTAGACGAGACCACCTGTCGAGTGAAGGAGGCCGGGGGAGCTTTTACCAACCATCGACGCTTGTGGCACTGGCGTCGCATCAGTCTGCTAAGGTCAGTGTATGCACTGCGACAGCGCGATTCACACCGCTTTATGAGTCGGATATGTGAACTTGGTGCGCAGAACATATATGAAGTTTTTAGAGGTCTAAAGCATTGTGTGAGTCTGGCGTGGACATCACTGCTTAGATTGAGGATATTGGGTACATCAATCTTAGGGTGATAGGTTCGAGATGGGTCAGTGATTAAATCGTGATGTTTCCGACCAGAAGGTCCATGGATCGAACACAACCTCTGCATTTCGGCCGCTTGTCTGTAAGCTTGGGCAACCTGGCAGTATCTCAGCCCTCGTGCTCTTTTCGGGTGGCATGGCAGCTAGGCACCGGGTGTGACAGCTGAAAGCTTTATTACTATTATTATTATTATTATTATTATTATTGACGACAGACCTCACACCTCCGTAGGTTACCCTGGTTAAAGTGTGAACTTCGCATGCTATGGGACCGTCTACCTTGCACAGTTCTTTTTGCTCAGTCCGGTACGCCGTGGAGATGACGGAAAAGCGGAACTTAAAAGCCCTAACTGTTGAACTCACTCGGGTTGCAACTGCCACCTTCCTGGGTGGGGACTTCGAGATTTGGCAAATCAATAACAGGCGTTACTCAGTCACAGTCAATGGCGTCGCCGCATCAGTGCCATCGCCTACTTCATCAAGTAGTTCAACCTCAAATAACTGATCAGACCTCCAGCATCTGGTTATGTCTTCACTATTCTCAGGTTTCGGTTAACGAGACTAGCGGCGGAAGCTACCGCGCAGATGGTGCACAGTTTATAGCTATCTAACCAGATTGGCCTGATATCGTGGTCCTGATTCAGATGGCCGTGTCATGTTCTCGCAATACCTCCTTAGTCACTCCGGTTTCGCACGGCCCGGTTCTACCTGAACTAAAGAGAAAGGCGATGTGATTTGGGAATATGAAGTATTCACACCTGCAGAGAGGCGATCCCCATCGTTCAACTCGAATCACTCAAACAATTATGGACCGTGCATTAAGAGCACGCTAGCTCAAGCCGATCGAGTTTTGGTCACCTAGAAATGGGAGAGTAAGGGAGGTGTAGGCGGGCGTCAAGGACGATGGCATTGTGCTTTGATGTTGGGGCATGATAGTTGTCTAAATAAACGCGAAACTAGGTAGCTGCATGTTGAAGTGACGTCTTTGGTGCAGAAGCGCCACTGCCTGCACTACTAGGCCATATCTGTCAGTGTCACTAAGCCTTGATGTGTTGAATCCCCGGAGTTCCGTCCAGGGAGGCAATAGTTGTCAACGCGAATGCGTTGTCTGTTTGGTGCTTTCATGGTTCGTCCACTCCTCGGTGGTTTCCACTTAGCACAGAGATGGTCAGAAAGCGTCATTTGAGACGGACGTTTCTCTGGCGTGCGACTACATGCCCTAACCAGCATAACTAGTCCAAAGCGGGAAGAACTCCATCTTCCTAGGACCATCTGGTGCACCTCAGCATTACTAATCCGGGTCTGCCGATAGCCAAAGATCCCGCTCGCAGAGGCTACTTTCCTGATCCGTAAGGCAGTATCGATCGCACTGCCGCAAAGTACACTCTACTTGGCAGACAGACTGACGTCTCGTCGGCGCCATAGGCATTGAGAGTTAGCAAATTCTGTCCTGGTCTACCGTATTCAGCTACCCGGCTAAATGAACTTATCTACCTGGTCGATTGCGTGGTCTGCAAGGATGATCTCACTCAGTGCTGTGGCAGCACTTTTTACCCTGTTTGGTATGTGCCTCACACCTGCAAAGTGTAAAGTCCTGCGATAACCTCATTCTTCAAGATGAGCCAATTGACCTGGTAGATAAATTTGTTTCCCTTGGCAGTTGTTTAAGTTCTGGCGTACTGGGCGAGACGTTGACAAGGTGTCCCAGAACGAGTTCGAAGGGAGTCTTGGTTATCGAGGATAAGCAACGTTTTACTTGTCTAAGAGCGAGCGTGACTGAGCTGAAATGTACACACAGGTTCAATACCGGTAAGTATAATAATAAACAGACAGAAATCATGACACTGGGTAGAGGCGAAATTACTTGAAATAAAGTAAACTAATGCAATGGTTCAGATGTGGCATTCTCGGTGCCTAGCTACCATACCGCCCGAAAGAAGCAAGAAGGCTGAGATACTGCCAGGTTTCCTGAGCCTAAACAAAAGCAGTTAAGATACAGAGGTCGAGTTCAAACCACGCACCTTCCGGTCAGTAAGTTTACGCATTCCCCACAGCCATTTCGAGCTCAAAAATTAAGGAATAACTTCTTGAATCGGGAAGGCCAGGACAGCCTTCGCCAACCTCTGGTACCTATTCCACCGGCAGGATGTCAGTTTGTACAGAGCGACATTGCGATCCATACTGCTTTGCGGATCGGATACATGACCTGTACGAGCTTAAGGTGTGCGAAAACTCACGGTGTTTGTCTACCGGTGTCTCGAAAGCATTGACCGTGTCCGTTGGAAACATCTGATTAGCAGTGTTGACGTGCATCAGGTGGTTTACGGGAAACAAGCTCTCCCACGATGGGTGAGCTGGTCACTCTTCCTAAGTTAGGCTTGTTAGGGCATGTACTTCGCATGCCCGAGGGTCGCCTGCCTCTCAGAGCACTTTTCTTTAAGTGCTGTGCTCAGCGGAAGCGCCTTATGTCCTGGCAACTAACTAGGAAAACACAAGCCAATGAACCCGTTCGGGCTGACACATGCCGTCTCTCTGATCGAGAACCCCGGGACTCAGCTCACTGGTGGTCAGTGACACTGACAGACATGGCTCAATTACGCAGTCAATGGCACTTGTGCATCAAATCCTATCACCTTCAAAACACGGCTACCCAGTTTCTGGGACTAACCGACCATGCCGTCGCCTCCAATGCCTCCAGCATGGAGGGGAAAAAACAGATCACTTGGCTAACCCCACTAGTGGTGGTAAATCGCTTGGAATGTTAATTGTGTACTGGGATTTGATCGGACGTTTCCTCAGTTTCAAAAGAAGATTCACAGGTCCATGCTAGATCTGGCATTTGCACAGTAAAGTTCTGTCCACAGAGTAAACTGCTACTCTAGATATCCATACATATTAAGGTTGTTGTTACTCTAACGATAGTCTAGAAGTTGCCGTAGTGTCATGGGGTTGATTCGACCTCGTACACCTCAGAAACCAACTTGCTGTTCATGGCATAGGAGCCCAGGCGCCATGGCGAGCCTTCGAATCATGGCGGTCACTGGAGCGAAATGTATCACAGCAGTTTTTGAGTCTTATGGAAGGTTTCTCAAATTGGTACGAGCGTTTCATCTGTTTCGAAAACTGTCTCGCTAGCATGTGTACGTACATGTGTACGTTAAGAGCTTTCTACTTTTATTAGACAGAGACTCAGCAACTTCTATTTTCTCCCCGTATTTCTACCGTTTTTTTCTATCCTTCTTGGGTCTCTTCTGTTCATCCATTCCATTCATCATCTTCACGCCTAAATACCGTTTATGGTGTCGAAAGTTTGGGCTTGTCAAAAGCAGCCAAAAATGGCACATATTTTCAATAGTTGTTAGCCCATGTCATCCCTCCATGTTTTGAAACCAGCGACTTCTGTTTTTTTATGAATTCAGTTCATCAGCACATGGGGGTGTTTATCAGAAGACCATTCAGTTGTAGGTAAAACTCGTCTTTCAGTGTGTCGGCGGCATACCCTGCTGTTCATTGGGATTCATTCGGGTATGGCAACTTCCACACAGTGGCTTAGAACCATTAAACTATCCGAAATGCCGAAATGTTGAGACCTCGTGACAGCGTAGACCATATAAACTATCCGGATTCGACGGCTATTTCTTAAGGAGCGTTGAACTGGAGTCGGATGGACCCGTTTACGAACGACAGTCAGGACTAGCTTAAGCTAGTTAAGTCAGTTGTTTAATAGGCATATGTTGACAGCAGTAGTTCGAGGGATGTCTTTGGGCCAGGGAATTCTTATATCTCTTGCACAGAATACAGCATGGCTAGAACAAACCTCTTGTTAATAGATCACTGTGAAACTGTAAAACACGTTAACACCAAGGACATTGAATCATAAGTGGAGTCAATCAGCGCGTTGGATCAGTCTGTGATGACAACCGCATGTACACACCGTTTCGATGATGCGAGTGGAACGGGAACGGTGAACGGAAACAAGGGTGACTTAGTCAGGCTCGTATCCTGCTTCCTTCAGTGGTGCCTGGAGGACGTCCAAGGTGATTCGTTGCTTTGGCACTTCATCAGCTTCACCAGTTATTAAACAACAAAAAAAGCCGAAGGCTGAAAGATAGCAAAAACAAGTGTCAATTGAGGCAAACGGATGAATGGAACGGACTAATAGTCAGTTTCAAAGCAAGTGATATCTTCAAGCCTGGAGCGTTCTCATTTCTTTCTGAGCCTTTGAAGTTCCACCCTGTTTAAAACCAATGCTTTTGACTGTCTGAGCGTCGTATCATTTCTACAAGTTTAACGCCCCAATCGCGGTTTGTATTCCCTATAATATGATATGTATGTGTAGTCACTGTATCTCAAAAAATTAACTCATGTCGTTTTCGCCCCCTTCCTTGCTCCTATTGCAGGAATTGGCGACTTTGAAAAATGCCTCAAACCAGAGGATATTTCGAAATGTGGTTGTAGATGATTCTAATATGCGCCACTGGACCGGTTACATTGTTCCGGTAAGTTGTGGTTGTATTTTCTTCGCTTGTCCATACTGTCACCCTTTTCCAAGCTGCTTTGTTTTGAAGTGCTTCGATATCGTGAATGCTCACAGGTCAGTTGGGTTGTGTTAGCTAGTCATCCCGTTTTTGTTTCTGGTTTGCGTTCCATCATGTTAATGACGGGTATGGCCATCCGTTCAGCGAACTCGTGAGTCATCTCACTTACACAAAGACCTTTAAATAATTATACCTTTGCTGCGGCCAGCTGTTCAGTAGACTCAACTGGTTGACACTTTCAACTACTGAATTGCATAGTGAAGATAGCGGGGCTATACTTGTGGCAGCCATGTCTCTTTTATAGGTTGTCAGTCGCTTTTGCGTCTATGATCAGGTTGTCCAAACCTAGTCGGACAGTCTGAGTACACCATAATAGCCGTATTGCTCAGCTGGTCAGATCGGACTGGCGATAGCTTCTCCACGTACGAACTGTTACACCTGGTGGACGAAGATGACATTGGTTTTTTTTACCTACTTTTATCAGGCTACAGTAACAGTCTTAATAAACCATGAGTTGCGTTCCTGACACTGTCCTCTACCAGGATTGGCTTGGTAAAACCAGGCAGAAATGTAAACCCCTAATTCACATCATTCAACTGCCCTTTCTGAATAAAGCTACTGAATCTAGAAAACTGTTCCATTAGTGTGCGCTCTTTTCACCCCAACTCTCTGCATTGGCTGAACAGCAGACTGATGACTTTCCTGGCCTGGCTTTGCCTTAAGGAACTGAGTTTCCGCCGGTATATCCTGCAAAACATTGTAGCCCATCCCGATG